>CBVK0100609719.1:0-20200 GCA_900067695.1 Picea abies | reverse complement strand
TATATATATATATATATATATATATATATATATATATATATGTTTCTTAAATGGGGAGCCAACATTTCAACCATTAATTAAGAAACTATAACCCATTAACATTAAACATATGAATATTAAGAGTCATCTAACAAACAAAACATACATCTTAATTATATATTTTTAAATAAATTTAAATTATTAAATATCAAAATAAAATTATTAATAGTAATGAATTTTAATATGCACCATTTTTTTTAAATGACTTTATTAATTTTTTATCTATCACTAACTTTATGAATTTCCTTAAATGTAAATAATAGATTGGGTGAATGAAAAATTTTTTTTTATTAAGATGAAAATAATATTAAATTAAATTAATTTTATATGAATATTTAAAAATACAATAAATATCAATAAATAAAATAAACAAAAGTTTTGAGTAGATGGTATAGGATTATGTAACGATGGTAACAAATTATGTCAATTTCCACAATTAGTCATAATAAATCATAATGCTGAAAATAAATTATAAATAATTACATTTAAGTTAATTAAATGCAAAGAGGGCATAACAATTAAAATGGTACTTTAATTAAGAGATGAGATTTTAAAGATTAAAAAATAAAATTAAATAATATAAAGGATATGCAGAAATTAAAGTGAGAAAATTATACAAATCAAAATCATTAAAAGAGAGATAAAAATAAAAATCAAAGGAAGCGGATAGATTGAGCGGGGAAGTAATTTCAGAGGAGAGGAGGAAGGATGGAGACGAGAAGGACCAAGATATAAAAACGGGGATGCCCTCCATCCTTCTTCCTCTCCTCTTCGCCTATTCTATTCCTCCCCCGTCTCTCCATCTTTCTGAAATCACTTCTCCACACAATCTATCCTCTTCCTTTGGTTTTATTTTTATTTTTATATCTCTTTTAATGATTTTGATTTGTATTATTTTTCTCACTTTAATTTCTGCGTATCCTTTATATTATTTAATTTATTTTTTGAATCTTTAAAATCTCCTCCCTTAAAGTATCATTTTAATTGTTATTCCTTCTTTGCATTTAATTAAATTAAAGATCGGAATTTATATTTTATTATTATTTTTTCACTAATTTATCATCTATTTCAATATATTTTTTCACTATTATCAAATGAAATTTCTCATCTCCCAATTTCAACGACTACTTCCCATTATTTAGTTAACTTTTTTTTTTTCTTTCAACCGTTCTTTGCTCTCTTGCTCTTCAATTTTATAAATATGAAACTCAACACTCTTTTCTCCTATACTAGCTTTTTATGCCCCTGATGATGGGTAGAGTGTCCACTCGAAAAGTTGGATGTTTCGAAACCTCATACATAGTTGGATGTTTCGAAACCATTATCCCCTCTTTGCATTTAATTAACTTAATGACTATTTCTAATTTTTATTCCATCATATTTTATTATTATTTCTCCACTAATTTGACCACCTATTTCAATATATTTTCTCATCACCATTAAATAATATTTCTCATCTCCCAATCTCAACAAATACTTCCCATTATTTAGTTAATTTTTTTTATCTTTCCCTCAACGATCACTTGCTCTCCTATTTTATAAATATGAAACTCAACATTATTTTCTACCATATGATTTTTTATGTCCTTGATGATGGGTAGAGTGTCCACTTGAAATGTTGGATGTTTCAAAACCTCATACACAATTTACTTCCAAAAAATTCTCCAGCATGATTGTAACATGCAACTAACCACTTTATAAAAAAAATGTTGAATTAAGCAATACATTTAATAATAATATTGATAATAATCTAATTTTAAGGTCACAACCAAGCTAGACACCAAATTGATTTATAATGCCCCCTTGTTTGTGGGACAAGGGACCCCCTCCTCGCTGTGATTTGACTGATAAAGTCTACAGAGGTATACATACCCTACCCCCCTCTGGATTTGAACCTGTGACCTCTTATGAGGAAACACATGTTCTTAACCATTAGGCCCACTTTTTACATTAATTCCATTGAAAATCCAAAAATACCTCAATCATCTTTTTCTTACACCCCAAGGGGACGTATAAAGGTAGACCCAATGCAAGGAGTTTTTGACGAGTGATTAGTGGTCTACGGAAGTTATAGTTTATCAACAACTACAAGTATTGCCTAAAATACACATTGCATGCACAATGACAAGTCTGGATGCCTTCCTTTTCATAAATAACTCTTTGTCATTTGTATTAAATAATGAGGACCTACAACTATTTATAAACCTTGCAATGTTCCTATGAGTTCGTGGACAACCATCGATATATAACATGTTTTCATGTTAAAGTTTCCAGAAGCACAACCATTCATGCACATACTATACATTGAAATGTTATGTTTGTATTTAACAATATTCAAGTGATTAGACCGACTATAAAGTGAACCACAAAATGGCATAAGTGTTATTGATTGTTTGGGAGGAACAAATACATGTGAAATGATCAACAATCCAAGATTTTCAACATCTATTTTAGACTTGGCAATCATATAACTATTACCACAAAAGGAGAATTCGGTTCCAACATCATGCATAGGCATGGAAGATGGCCAAGCACCATACAAAGCTTGGTTGTAACAGGTTTGGTATTTACTTTGTAGATGAGCATGAAGAGGGAAGTCATTGTTACCTTCCAACAATTGAACAGACTTTGGTGTGTACTTGGACATTTTTTCTCTTAGCTCATACAATTTTTTGGATCTCCTAGTAGAGATGTTTTAGGTAGTATTGATATCATACTTTGGTTCACTAGAACCCTCCATTGAATCAACAAAGAGAGATGACTTGGTCAATTTAGGATGAAACTTAGTTTAATTCACTTACAACTTTACAAAAAAGGAGCACCTGGAAGTGTTCCTACATGTCTTTTCTATATCACCTATTGCATTCTCGAATGCAATGGGAGGTATTATACCATCAACTTTGGGTTGTCGATCATTAATATAATGGGACAATGTGACACGTCGAGGGTTTATTCAACCCTTTGCATTTTGAAGAACCACATATTACTCGGGTGCCATAAAAGAGATCCAATTCACCATGTAATATTGTTGACCCAAGCTGGTTGTTGGAAGATGGCATGTTACAATTGGTAGGGTGAAGCAACTATCCATTTTCATCAAACATTTAAACAATATATTTTTCCTCATAAGAGATTGTAATATTTTTGGATTGGTGGAATATCTTGCGCATCTAAACTCGATCTTGATTCATGATCCTGCAAAATTCAATTAACAATTATTCAAATGCATGTGCATACATGATATAAATTCAATCAGATAAATGAATTATAAATAAAATCTAGACTTACTTCGTTACAATTGGTAGGGTGAAGCAACTATCCATTTTCATCAAACATTTAAACAATATATTTTTCCTCATAAGAGATTGTAATATTTTTGGATTGGTGGAATATCTTGCGCATCTAAACTCGATCTTGATTCATGATCCTGCAAAATTCAATTAACAATTATTCAAATGCATGTGCATACATGATATAAATTCAATCAGATAAATGAATTATAAATAAAATCTAGACTTACTTCAAACAGTGGGGGAGAACTTGACGAACTTGCAACGATATGGAATGAGTTAGAATCTGAAGAATTGACCATTTGATATTCTAACATTTTTTCCCCTGCATTTGGGCCAAAACCATCATCAATACGTGAACAAATTCTTAAAAGAAATTTTGGGAAGCATAGAACAATCTAACTTCAAACAAAATTTTGATTGGCTTTTAAAAGTTATTGGTGCGCTTAATTAGTAAAAGACACACTGATGTGTCTATATATAAGAAGGCACTAGTGTGCTAAAAAAGCACCGAAGAGTCACCTCCATTACTACCTCCGCAAAACAAAATCTTTGCAAAATTTGATTGCGGAGGTTTGCATTTCTATTATGTCAATAAAATTGAAATCGATGTTTCATACGTGGATAGTGCACTGAGGGGCTTAATGTTATGTAGGACACTAATTGTATAGCAGAAAAATAAACAATTTTTTTTAGATATATATATTTTCGTTGGTGCTTTTATATGTAATGGTGCACTTTACGATGCAGTGACACTTTAAAGTGCACTAGTGCTCTTTAAAGCACACAAGTGCGTCAAACTCTATAGCACACCAAAAAGGAAGTTACAAAAGAAAATGCTCAGGTTTATTATCAATGTGTTGAAATATACATAAAAAAACGAGCGAGAATTTCATTTTTTGAAATGAATGTGTTTATAAATGAAAAGACTATTAATTATTTCATTATTTTGGCAAAATTTAGAGGGGAGATTTGTGGAAGAGAGATTTACCAGCAAAAACTTTAGAGTGGGTTGATTTTTTTGAAGAGACAAATTTAGAAGGGATCATCATAGGCCACATACAAATCTGCAGAGGATAAATTTCAAGTATGTGATTTCATTCTATTATCATTCTAATATTTCCCTATTTGATTCAAACTATTTCTGAATGTGTTTATAAATGAAAAGACTATTAATTATTTCATTATTTTGGCAAAATTTAGAGGGGAGATTTGTGGAAGAGAGATTTACCAGCAAAAACTTTAGAGTGGGTTGATTTTTTTGAAGAGACAAATTTAGAAGGGATCATCATAGGCCACATACAAATCTGCAGAGGATAAATTTCAAGTATGTGATTTCATTCTATTATCATTCTAATATTTCCCTATTTGATTCAAACTATTTCAATGCATTCTACTAAAAAAAAAAAAAAAAAAAAAAGGTTTCATATTTACCTTCAGTATTGGAAGCCCTAGCTTTCTTATTGTTTTTCTTGGTTCCTCTCTCTATATTTCACAAGGTTTTTTTTTGTTTTTTTTTTTAACATTATAGATTTTTATATGTTTTTTCTTACTTGTATATAAGGCATTTAGTATCCATTGCAATGGTACCACTTATTGCATTAGATTCCAAACCCTGTCCCTGTCAAGGTGTTTTAAAAAAAAAAAAGATCTGCAGCATGCAATGCACACTGTACAGTAATGTCGCACCAGTGTGCACTAATCAATAATGTCACATCGATGAACATTTAATTGTAATGTCACACCAATGTGCACATTTGTGTCAACAACATCGATTAGTTTAAAATATAAATATCATTGATTTGAGTATTATATGCATATAGATTTTGTAGTGCACTATAAGAAGTAATGCCGATGCGTATACTTATGATGAGTGCACTGGGTCGTACTTTTTTTATTATACCCATCGACATATTATTATGTAAAACTATTTCATAATTTCTATATCCGACGATTTCCATTTTTTTTTATAGAAGATGGCTAATAGAAGTTCAAGGAAATTAACTTGTTGTAGAGAGCGTGATGGTAGCTCATCCCAACAAGTGAACGAGGCAAGTTCTTTAAGTTTTATTAAAAATTTAATTATATATTTAAATTATCTGTAGGTTTAAATTAATGATGTGTATTGGTTAATGCATGTCACACAGAGCAAAAACTTGAAGAAACTCAATAAGATTGTTCAAAATATGAATGAAAAAGATCATCAAATATTTATGGAAATGTTGCAAAGAGAGGAATTAGGTGGATCAAAAGGTAGTCAACATAAAGTTTTTCTTTGACTTTTTATGAAAAATGAATTTCTTAGCATTAATCGTTAGCAAGTTATAAACACTTGATTTCACATTTTTTTTAATGTTATGTAGGGACCTATAGCGAGGGAACAAAATGTCATCCTAAGAGGACAAAAATCATAAAGGATGTAAATGATGATGACATCTTGGTCTTCAATTCATCTTGAGTGGTGCTTGAAGTTAATGAGAGGGGAAAATTGTTTTACATAACTTTGAGGGATATAGTGGAAAGAATGTATAGACGTACTTTTCAATTACAACACAAAAATCAATCCAATGACTTCAAGAATCAGGTTATACATAAACTATAGGAAACATTTCTAGAGCAATGGTCAATAAGACCATTGAGAGTTGCAATAGCAAAAAATTACAATAAAAAAATCATTTAAAAGGGATTATTACTAAACATGTTTTTCTATAATATGTTCCAAAAATTACCAAATTATTTTTTTTGCTATATTTACTTTCATCTCCATTTAAAAGAATTATTGTGCTTCTTCATTTTTCAGGAAGATTATGAAAATTCCAAGCGACAAATAAACAAAAAACCAATAAATATTGATAGATATGTCCAAAAAAGTGCACAAGGAGATGGTAAAAGAAATGAACATAAATGCATCACATGAGGAGGCATCCCAACAATAAAGTGCATCAGAGGTATCTAATCATTGATTTGTTCTTTTATGTACATCGAATTTAATTATTGTATGAAATACTGATTTTTAAGTGTTTTGTTGCAAAAAAGAAAACAAAATGGGACCCATTCAACACATAAGACATAACGACAAGGAATAAATTGGTTGATCACAAAGTTTGTGAGTATTTAAGTTTTCGGCCTTACTTAAGATTTCATATTTGTTGTAATCTTTAATTTGAAATAATTAATTTACACTCATACATGGATGTCTTTTAATAGGTGCTAGCATACAAAGAAGAGCCAACCGAACAATTGATTAACATTAGGTTAAGTGAGGGTTGTGAGTTTATGTTGAAGTATCAAAGTTTAATTAAATAATTTGTAAGTAGCTATGTTGTTTAACTTCCCTTGTTTTATAATTAACAGAGCAATAAGAAACCCTTATATTAATTATATCGACTATCCTTTGTCATGGTGTATTAAACATGTAGGAAACAAACTATGGAGAGAAACCAATAGAAGAGATTTTGAGACACGACATGTGACATGACTTTGAAAACATGTGTATTGTTTATGAATCAGTCGTTGCTATGGTACATTTTTTTATTTATACAATCATGTATATTTTACTATATATAGATGCAGATTTACGTATTACACTCTATTTCTATGTTTGTAGATGGAACATGATCATGCAGATCATAAAAAAATAAATCGATCAAGAAAATATTAGTTTAAATAACCAAAATGCAATATCACCTACATGTGATGAAGAAATGAGGCATGCACGTGGCTCAAGAAATTATAGTAATGCAAGTGATGAATGACAATAAATGTAATTGAATGTTAATAAAAGTTGTATGTGAAAATCAGGGATTTTGTTTAATGTACTTGACATAATGTCCCAATTGCATGAGAACGTGTTACCAATAAGTGTAACAATTACATATTGGTTGTATTTTGATTATTGTAGGCCTTTATGTTTTCTCATTTTGTATGGTGATGGGTCTCTTATTCATATATAATAAAATGGGTTTCTTTTTTTATTGCATTGTAGAATGTTGTAAAATGTTGTGTTGTTGATTAACTAATATATGGATGATTTATATTGTTACAAATAACAAAGGTGTAACTTGTTGAATAACGCATTAATGCAATCATTATATCAAAACACAATAACAAAAATATAAAAACAATATTATTATAAAAAATATTTGATTTTGAGATAAATAATTAAAAAATTGTAAAAAAACCAATTAATTAAAATATATCCATATTGGTGCAGTGTATTCTTTTGAACTCACTAAATGGCACATGCCATAAAATAGACATTGAGGCATTTTTCCGGTTCATACACACCAATGCCTATTAATTAAATGAAAGCACCATGGCCTATTAATTAAATGAAAGCATTGGTGCTAACAATTGTGAAAAACATCGTTACTTTAAGCGACATAATGTACAATTGATTATATTTATTGTTTCAAAATATTACGGTGCATATAATAAAAAGGTGCACTAGTGCTTTACATATAATATATGACCTCGTGCCTTATATATAATATATGCATCGATGCTTAGTAACAAAAAATGGCGTTGACGTATCACCTAAAATATTTGAAATTTACTATCCTTCGATGCATATGGTAGTGTTATCACTCCAGAAAACTCTCCTAGGCTGTAAGTCGGAGATGCCTGGTAACTAACTCTTTTTGGGAAATATTTTCTTAATAATTGATGTGGTTTTTTGGATCGTGAGTTGTTCTGCCATGTTGGATGTGTCTAGTAGAGGTGGAAAGTAGGGTTGAAGGCGGTCCACATTGAACACTGGGTGTATACCAAGGAATGGTGGAATGTTGAGCTCAAAGGCATTTTCCCCTACAACATTGGTGAGGGTGTACAACCCATATCGGAGCGGACGAAGCTTGCGGTGGGGTCCAGCGAAGTGCTCCTTTTGTAAATGCAACCACACTTTGTCGCCCACCTGGAAGTTCTGTGGCACCCGATGTTGATCATGTCGCTGCTTGTACTTAGCATTAGCTCTGTCCAAGATGTCATGAACCTATTGGCGGATGTGTTGAATTTGCTCAATGAAGTTGTTTGCCTTGTCAGCCTCAGACTGGACATGAGGCGGATGTGTTGAATGTGCTCAATGAAGTTGTTTTCCTTATCCGCCTCAGATTGGACATGAGTTGAATCTTCCCGAGTAGCCACAAATAGCATGGCTATGTCAATGGGACATAGTGGCTGGAATCCCAAGCCAACTTGAAAGGGGCTATGGCTAGTTGAGATATAGAGAGATCGATTGTAGCTATGTTGTACATATAGGAGGCTCTCATCCCATGTGTGTGGATGATTTGAATTGTACATGCACAAAATGTGTACGATCATTCGGTTGATGACCTCTGTTTGGCCATCAGTTTGTGGATAGAAAGATGTGGACTTGGTGAGCTTGGTGTCCAACATCGACCAGAGGTTGGACCAAAATATACTGAGGAACCTACTGTCCTAATCTGAGATGATAGACTATGGGATCCCAAAGTTTACCTGTTATCACTCCAGGAAACTCTCTTAGGCTGTAAGTCAGAGATGCCTGGTGACTTAATCTTTTTGAAGCCATTTTCTCAATAAATGATGTGGTTTTTGGATCAAGATGAATATCTAGGGGCTAGACTGTGTCTTTAAGACTATCTAGTAATATCAAATATCACAAGGCCTTCTAAGAATGCAATCATATAGGAGTTGATCAAATAGAACAGAAGATAGCTGTTGAACCAGATTATACTCATATAAAACAAGCACAATGGGTTTAAAAACTAAGGCAATAACTTACGATTCGTAACTTAATCAATCAATTAGTGAGATGACAGTCACATGTAGATTGAATAAGCACCAATAAAGAAATCATTCACTCATAAGATATCAGAGAATAGAAAAGAAAAAGTCTGACAACACAGATGAAGGAATCTTGCAATGTTTCATATATTAAGAATAAGTCTCATTTACAGTAGCAACATATAGAACCCAACATCAAACCCTTCGTTTTTCTTCTATCCTAAGCCTTATAGATTTACAAAGTAGTTATAGGATCCTAAAAACAAGGATCAAATATACTAAATATAGTAACTCAAAATTCAGTTTCAAAAGAAGTGGGATGGTCCCCCAAAATGAGTTCAATCCCAAATTTCATGGTCTTTCTCTCTTGTTGATTGTTGGTGTAGTGCATGATAGCCTCCCAAGGCTGACTGATGACTCTTCCAAGAGATAAAATTCGAATTTGATGAGGTGTGCCAAAATCCCTATATTTTTTCCTTTGAAAAATGTACCAAATTTGATTAAAACACCTCTTCTTTTCCTTATCCATAAAAGTAACCATTGGTTCTGAATTGATAATTCACCACCTGTCTATTCCAAGAGGTTTCATCTCATTCTGATTCAAAAATTCCTGATCTGGGCGAAATTTCAAGTATTCTGGTCATTACAGGATTTTGGTTGTTAACATAGAAGACTTATGGGTGGATTAACTACCGAAAGCACTGCTTTTGGTGGTTAATGAACAGTCGTCATGTTCACCTAAACCATAGAAAAGGGAGATTTTACAGAAATAAACTGCTTTGGGAAAAATCAAATTGCTCAGTCATGGAGAGTCCGTTTTGCATGCTTGAATAGCCGATCGACATATACAGATAATAATATTTCCAATGGTGTAATCATATTTGGATTTGGAGATAGGGAATCTATTCAAATGTTCCCTACAATATTAGGCATCATTCTTGCAAAAATGGCAATGCATTGTTTATCGTTAACATCTAGCTCCAACTGGGATGGAGACCTCCCTGTGAGGTTTCCAAGAACCTAGCAGAACTTGTGCCTTTAGTATTGGGCCATGGAGTCATTCATCCCTTTCGGTGGTTAATCAGCACACACAGGCTTTCCTAAACCACTGAAAATAGAAACTTACCCAAAAATCAAAACTTAATGAATCTCGATTACTTGCAAGAGTACAAATACCTCAGGGTTTGCTAGAAGAAGCTCCTCTCTCTATTTACAATGCTTCCAATTCTCAGTATGAGGTCAACAGGCACATATACCATGACTATATTCCATGATTAGGAGAGAAATGAGGATTTTCACTTTCCAATGGTGCAATAAGATTTGGATTTGGAGCTAGGGAAGCTAGTAAAATGTTCCCCACAATATTAGGCATTATTCTTGCAAAAATGCCAGTGCATTTTTTATCGTTAACAGGTAGTACAAGCTCCAATGCGTACTAACTACAAGAGCATCGGTGCGTAATATTTATACAAGCACTATTGCTACATACAAAAACAACATGTACTGGTGCATACATCAACATGAAAATCATCGGTGTTTCATATAACATAAAATACAGAACCGATGCGTAATAGTTTTAAGAGCACCGATGCTTTTGACGTTAAGGTAAGCATCGGTGCATGATACTTACAAATGCATCAATGCAGTTATACCAATACAAGAACTAGGAAAAAAAACTTCCGCTACAACCTCCACTTGCCCAATTTTTTTAAGTTATATGGAACATTAGTTAAAACATCCGCTAAAGCCTCTGCTTTGAATAATAGAGGTTATAGCAAAGTTTTTTTTGAATTTTTTTCCAAATCTTGTAACACTAAAAACCTTTGCTATAGGGTGTTTTCCTTGTAGTGTTGATTGAGATTCCACTACAAAGAATATAACAACCCAACATTCTCCTACTTATTGTCTTCTTTGTAGAAACAAAAGACCCTAAACTTTTGTTCACTAACCCAGGGAAATAATGCCCATTGTCTCTCTACACCAAGAGAAGTTCACAATACTCACAGACTTGGTCAAATAGTCTACAATGTTGTTCAAAGTGTCTACTTTCTCCAACAACAACTTCTTGCTTTCCACCACGTCTCCCATGAAATGGTATTGTACATAAATATGCTTCATCTTGGAATGGTAATTTGGGTTCTTTGCCAAGAAAATTGCACTCCAACTATCACAATTTAGCTTCATAAATCGTTGTTCAAACCCAATCCTTGAACACAATCTATGCAATCATACGGCTTGTTTGCTTGCATGGGTGGTTGTCATGTATTCAACTTTTGTTGTCGACAAGACTACTATTGCATGTCTCTTACTCATCCAACTGATTGCTCCACTGAACATTCTAAGAACATATCCATTGGTCGACCTCCTTTGATAAATATTGCTAGCCTAGTTCGTGTCGACAAAGCCACGTACATTCAATTCATTGTTGGTTTCAGGTTTCCCTTGGTAACATATCGCATATTATGTTGTGCCATGTAGGTACTTGAGCACTCTCTTGACATAATTCTAGTGCTCTTTCCTAGGTGTCGACAGATATATACTCAATACTCCCACTGCATGAGAAATATATGGTTGATTTCATACCATTGGATACATTAGACTAGCACCAACACTAGCATAGGGAAAACGTTCCATATCCTCTATTTATTCTTGTGTCTTTGGACATTGTTCAATAGTTAGATTTACTCCTACACGAATAGGTACCTTGACCAGTTTGCACTCCTACATGTTGAAACTTTTTAAGACTGTTTCAATGTACTTCCTTTGATTTAACCAAATTTTTTTAACTGCCCTATCTCTTTTAATCTCCATTCCCGGAATTAAGTTAGCAACACCAAGATCCTTCTTATTGAACTTGGAGGAGAGATGTATCTTCACCTCCTTTATTTCATCCATGCTATTTCCAACCAACACCATGTCATCAACATACATCGCTACATATATGAAATGGCCCCCTTCTTTCTTAGAATACACACATTGATCAACCTTACTTCTCACAAATCCCAAACTAAGGATGTACATTTCAAACTTTTGGTACCACATCCTTGGTGATTTATTTAAACCCTTAAGGGATGTTTTCAACTTGCACAATAACTCTTTCTTTCCCTTTAATGCAAATCCTTCAGGTCATTTCATGTAGATTTATTCTTCTAGGTCCCCATGTAGGAACGTTGTTTTCACATCCATTTTTTCTATCTCAAGATAAAATGTTGCAACTAGAGACATTATTACTTTAATGGAGGTTAATTTTTCAACAGGAGAGAAAATCTCACGGAAGTCGACTCTCTAGACTTGGGAATACCCTTTCGATACCAATTGAGTTTTGAACTTATCAACTTGACACATTGCATTCAACTTCTTCTTGAACACCCACTTTCTACTGAGATGTTTCCTTCCATTAGGTAGCTCGACCAAATCCCATGTCTCATTCTTATGCAACGATTCCATTTCTTCAACCATAACATCTTTCCAAATTTTACCCTTTTTCGAGTCGACTTCCTCCCTGACTAACTTGGGATCATCATCAATGACATATAATACAAATGCATAATGGAAATATGGTGGACTATATCTTTCAGTTGGTTTCGTTACTCGTTTATGCCTCCTTACAACTGGAGTCAGTGGTTCCAACTCTTCATCTGATTCATTCGACTCATCTGAATCATGTTCCTTGTTCCTAAACTCAAACACCAACTTCTTTGGTTCTTTCTCAATTTGAGCCTCTTCAGACTTGAAAGTTCCTCTGAATTCCCTGAAGACCACATCTCAACTATAAACTATTTTCCTCAACATCGGATCCCACAAATTATATCCTTTCATTCAATCCTTGTAACCAATGAAAATACACTTGATTTTCTTATTGTCTAGCTTGTTCCTCTTTTTCTTTAGAACATGCATAAATATATCACAGCCAAAAACTCTGAGATGTGACCGAGAAGGATTCTTACCAAACCATACCTCATGTGTAGTCGTTGACTAGTGCTGATAAAGGAGACTTATTTACCAAATATCGTGCCATGTCGACTACCTCTACCTAGAATTTTTGTGTGACCTCGACACCAATGAGCATGTTCCTTGCCTTTTCCATCAACATCATGTTCATTCTTTCAACAACTCCATTATATTGTGGGATATATGGTGTGTTATTTTTGCATGGTATGACACATTACTTGCAAAAGTACTCAAAATCCTTACAACAGAACTCACCTCCATTTTCATTTCTCAACACCTTAATCTTCTTATTTCTTTAATTTTCCACACGAGATTTAAAATCTTTGAAATTACTGAAAACCTCATATTTCTTCCTTAGGAAATATAGTCATGTCTTCTTGGAGAAATCATCTATGAAGGAAACATAATACAAAGATCCTCCTAGTGATGGGATAGGTACATGCCCAAACACGTCAATATGTATCAATTATAGAATCTCTTTTTCCCTTGTAGCTCAGATGTGAATCTCACATGAATTTATTTTCCATATATGCAATGTTCACAAAAATCAACTTCTAAATTAAAAATAGGAAAACCTTTGACCATACCTTGGTTGTGCATAGCTTGAAGTCCCTTTTCCCTAAAATGTCCCATCCTCTGGTGCCATAACATGGTTGAGTTGACTTGATGAGGAATAGTCGAGTCGGTTGTAGTTGATTCAGTTATAGTCGAGTCGGTCGTAGTTGAGTCAACTTCAAGAACAATTTGTTGTTGCATCCAATCAAGCTGACACTTCCCAACAACTTGTACATTGAAATCCTCTCACCAATACCGTCGCTCCCCTTACCATTTTACAAATATCTTTTTGAATAAAGTGTACACACCTGCATCACTCATTTTGTTGACAGATATTAGATTTCTTTCCAAACCTAGAATATGTAGCAAACTTGGAAGATTTCTACTCCTCCCATCCTATAACATTATTCAAAATCTTCCTCATCTAACAATTTTGTTGTCGAGTTGTCCCCCATGAATACATCTCCTCCATTTTTTCATGTTCACATAACCATTCCCTGTGAAGTGTCATATGAAAATATGCACATGAATCGATCAACGAAACATCATTCTCCAATTATGTACTGGTCAACACTAGATACACGTTTCCTCCTTTTTCTAGAGAATTATTTCCTTTGGTTGATTGATTCTCGTCAAATCCATGACTTTTCTCAGCAGCCTTCGACTTGTAGTCTCTTTTGTAATGCCCAACTTTACCACATTTCTAGAATCTTCTCGTCGACTGAGCTGAGGATTTATATCTACCCCTCAACTTAAACTTTCTATAAAAGAATTTACCTTTTCCTCTATCGACCAGTTGACCTCTCACCACCAAAGCATCCTTGGTCGATCCTTCCATGTTATTTCTCCTCATTTCATCCAACAACAAATATGAAACCACATATTCAAGTGTTAATGTGGTTGAATTACTCCCAATAGTCATGACTAAGATATCCCATGAATATGGCAAAGAACACAACAAACTGATACATTTCTCCTCAAAGATTTTAATATCCACACTCAATAACTAACTTAAAACAGTATTGAATGCATTTAGGTGCTTTGTTACTGAGATACCATCACTCATCCTTAGAAGGTACAATTTCTTCTGAAGAAACAACTTGTTTACCAGGGATTTTGACTGGTACAAGTTCCCCAATGTATCTTTGCAGTGTCTTCGCCTGAGACATTCATCAATACTTAATTTGCAAGACAAAGTCGAATCACACTCCTCACCTTCCTGTTGAGTTTCTCCCATTCTTCCTTTAGCATTCCCGTCGGAATTGTTCTGGGATCCACAATGAACCACTATTCTCGATCTAAAAGGAGATCTTCAATTTTAAGCTTCCACAACTCAAAATTCTAGTCATTGAACTTTTCAATCTCAAAATTAGAACCTCCTTCCATTGTTTTAAGAACGAATCACTACATTATAACTCCCACTGAACCTAGGGTTAGCTCAAATCTAAGATTTGCTTAACCTTTCTCTGATACCACTTGTAGCATAGCAACAAAACAAGCTCTGATACCACTTGTAGAGAATACACTCACACTAAACCAACTATGAAAGAGAAGACATAATTAAACAAAAAGAAAAATAATGATAATCACACACAATACATAGATATTTACTTGATAAATTCTTAACCGAGAAAACCAACAATGCTTGAGAGACTCCCACTCTCTACTTGTCTTATTCATTCACCGAGTAATGAGTTACATGACTAACCTTTGTCCACACCTAAGACCAATTCATCATCTTACTCTCTTGCTTTACACAAGAATAACCGTGCAACAAATTCAACTTACATCTTCTTGACTATTACACACCTCTCAATATGAGGGTTTCAATCACCTTAGACAATATTACATAATGCCATATTTATAGGCTTTACTACATGAAAAACCCTAATTCATGGCACCCAAAAAACAATTATAGATCCATGAAGATAATTGGCCACGATCTCATGAATTCCAGGATTCTGTTACAATTGACTATGAACTAGTCGACCTCCAGTTAGTATTCCAGTCGACTACTTCAACCTTCAACTTAACCATCAACTTGACTTATCCATCCAATTGAACATTCACTCAGTCGATCAACCTCGACTAGCTAGTTGGTTGACTACGTTTCCACTGCAAAAAATATAACAAGCCAAAATTCTCAAAATGTATAGGGATTGGTGGTCGTTCTAGGTTGACACTATTTCCCTGAGGTTGTACCATGTCTACTACTTGTCTTTCATATGTTTTAGAAAATCAAAACATATCATCGATCCCATCTCCCTCTTGTGGCTCAACAATCATGCTCTTCCCTATGGTGTGATCTACATTTCCCTTGATGTAACTTCATGCTATATTGTTCCTAATCCATCTAAATGAACATGCTCAACTTCTTTCTTTGCTCCATTTGTTGACTCTTTCAACTCTCTAAATAGCACTCCCATTTATTGTCTTCTATCTATACTCTCATTTGCTACCAATAACCACTCTCTTAACCATTGGATGGGTTTTTCTCCTCATTTCCACAACCCTTCCAACTTCTTAAGATGCACTTTAGTACTCCCTTCTATACCCATCACTTTCTTAACCACCTCCTCTCTTCGATGAACCTCTTGCATCTTTTTTATCCACCACTCTCAGTTATCACATACCTCTTCAATGCTCATTCTACTCTCTCCAAAGAACGTGCTTCCTCCATGGCATTGTCCTCCTTTAGTTACTCACTTTCACTAGCTCCATCCCAGTTCACCTCCATGTGCAAGGGTTCATGTTGACATGGCTAGTGGTTTAATGGCATGCAATCCTTCTCCATTAAGAAAATTTTCACCCAAATCTTGACCTTTTTCACTAGCCTTGCATGAGCCCCTTCCCGAATTTCTCTTTTTCTCTAGAGAAACATTGGTTTAACTCCACTAAAAAATTAATGATGTAACCTTCTATTTTGGTTTTAACCCAAAAATTGATATCCCTCACAAATTCATGGTCAAATTTCTACAGCATAACTAGATTCTAGACATTTTTCTAGACCTCTCTTCTCTTCTTCTAGGTAGGTCATCGATGTTCTCTTTATCTCTTCAACCATTCAAATAGTACCTCTATTAACTCTACCTAAAATATTTCACAACTATCATGGCCATCGTGCACCTAGCAGGATGGACAACATATAATTCAGTGCTTCTTAAATAGATCAATTTTCTTGAACCACCAATCTTCTACATAGCTTTGGGTCAATCACTTAGTCATATTGCTAGAATTCCATACACATCATGAAGGGTCCCAACAATAGAACCATTTGTTGGCTTAATTTTAAACTAGGGTCCACAACAATGTCCAACAAATGGGGTCCACTGTAGTCTAAGTGATGAATTTTCAATCCTCATGAGGGGGAAGGTCTGACATGAAGTGGTGTGTTGATACTAAAGTTGGTGTAGGGCTCATGCAATATGGATATCATGACCAACACCCACATCATCATCCATACTTCCTATCAACTAGTCATTAGTCCAACAAAAAACAAACATAATTAATGCATTCGGTAATCAAAGGACCAACACAACTAAAACCACCATATTACTAAGTGCACAAAAAACATCCAAGAAAATTGCATTCATTCAACACCATACATAAGGAGCAATAATAGAATACATCACAACCATATAAAATAAATACAACAATTTTTTTAAATAAGGGTCTCATTCCTTTGATCTTAAATACAAATCAATAAATATTTTATTAGGGGGTCAAAGTTGCAACCATACATCTAGAAAAATGAGTCATCATTACCCAAAAACACCTTATAATGGTGACAACCCCATGGTAGGAGCAATACCCAACAAAGAATGATAAGAAAATAACAATCATTATCCCAACATCCAAAACATTACCAACCCTCCCTACGAGCTAATCCTTTACATTATATAGTGTTGCACCTAAGGGTAGGAAGATACATTCAAAATGTGCAAGGTCATTAGTATTCTTCTAGTCTTGATTTGATGAACTCATTGTTATCTGGTTTTTTTTATGGCTAGGTGTCTTCATCCTTTCGCCACATTGTTCTTTGATCAATCAGAATCCCCCTACTATTATATCTTTGATCTCCCTTTAGCACAGATCCTTGCTACTGCTAACAATATCTGCTCCGTGTGGCATGAATCCCATATATTTTATTTGTTGAGTCTATGCCACTTTGTCCTTTCTTGCTGCCACAATGTGTCTATTTCCAAAATTTAAGATGAGTAGACCAAGAATGGTAAACACAGTTATTGCAACCAACATAATTAAAGGGCCAATTTTCTAATCCTAAAAACCTCCTAAGCTCCATATACATGATGGAGTAGGCCATTTGTATAATGCAATCACTCTTTTAAGGATTCTCTAGAGGTAAGCAATGATTAGTACCCAATCTCCAATCTATGTTAATAATGTACCCTAAATAATATCTATAATAAAATTTGAGTTTGTTTTCTTAAGATATGGTTCTAGAAGCACATGCCTTTATAATCTAAGGCTACAACTATGGACTTTCAAACTACAATATGATTAATTAGCATTGTTGGGACTTGTTGGATGGGATTTATGTCTCGAGAAATAGGTAAGTGATAAACATGTTTAAAACCCCTCAATAGTGGATTATCAGCCCTTAAGTGATTATCCTCTATTTAAAGGCATGTGAGGATAAAGTTGCTTGATTAAAAAAAAAAAAAAAAAAAAAAAAAAAAAAACCTAGTATTTATGGTCTACATTTCTACAAGCATGGATAAATGGGTGTTTTCTTAAATAAAATGAAATTTTGAAACTTAGAAAGTGACAAAAATCTATCTCGAGAAATATCATCCAAGTAAAATTTCAAGTTAGTTCACAAATTCATTTAAATCTGAATCAATTTAAACCTAAACAATGAACAAAGAAAAATAAATCAACTATTAAAACAATTAAATGTGATAATAATATGAATTTAAAGGATATAAAGATTCAATGAAAAATATTCAAATAAAATCAAATACATAAGGCTAACATCATCAATAATGGAAAAACTAACATATGCTCAATTCTATCAACCACAAAAAAATAGGAACCAACAACATAATTCACTCACAAGGCTAGTAAGAATTTGACAAATGCAAGAAAAGAACCACTTCTAGTTTATTAACTTGGATAATATTTTCTTCTATATATAGAAAATAGAGAGAAGGAACATTTACAAAAGTTTCTTACAATGAATCCACCCTCACATACTTGACAATGAACTTATTTATATCCCAATAAACATAATTTTTATATCCTTAAGGGACCTTTGTATTCCCCCAAAAATGGCTCAACTATCTTCATAACTAATGCTTCACACGATCCACATTGGTTAAGAAATGATGAACCTATATCAACATGAAAGAAACACACAATAGTTGTTGATAAGTGAAATAATCTACTTGTTATAGTCAACAAGGATGCTATTATACTTGTATATTTAATATGTCAAACCAAGGGTCTGTAAACTTGTGAGATACCGTGCACTACATCTGGAGAATGTAGAGACCTTTTTTGTATCTAATTCCTAAATGTTGGAAAGTAAACAATAACTTCTAAACTCTACTTAATTCCTATTTGTGCCAAAACTCAAAGCAATCACACATTCATCAAAATACTTTATTCCACTATATATTTTACTCTACAAAATTCATGAATATTGAATGAGAAACAAATCGTTGTTACAATAAATCCCTTAGTCACATACCTTATGCATTCCAGGCTAAATAACAAAGATAAGGAACAGAGTTAAGTTACCAAACTCTACAACATGAAATAATAAAAAATGCTTAATCTCAAATGAACAAAATGAAGAAGCTAATCTATATAAGCAACTCTGCACATGCAGAGCAGGCCTTGTCTCTGTGGAACAAAGAGTGATCCAGATTTATGAGCAGAACGAATTGAATAATATATTGAATACAATAACACAGAGATACAGAGAAAAACAACATAGATCCAGTGAACAATAAATTCTGTTGAATAAATAAAATGGGCTAAAACTGTAAAACTACATAACTGAACCAACTTGCTCGAATGGTGGTAGATATCTTTGAGAAGAGTTGTGGCTGCTACGCACATTCATCTGAGAAAAATCATTACAGTGAGGCTCCAGAGTCCTTTTTAACATTACTCATGAATGCAAAAACCCTAGACATCCAAAAACCTAACCCTAGGAGATGAAACGCCAAAAGTTACGTGGGCAATGGTCGGTGGAGCTACAAAGAGCCTTGTTGTAGCTATGCTTAACATAGAGAAGACTCTCATCCCATGTATGCATATGCTTAGAGTTATATGTGCACAGAATGTGCATAATCATCTGATTGATGACCTATGTTTGGCCATTGGTTTGAGGGTGGAAGGCAGTGGATTTAGTGAGCTTGGTGTCCAATAGTGACCAGAGACTCGACCAAAATGTGTTGAGGAACCTATTGTCCCATTTAGATATGATAGTTTGTGGTATCCCAAAATGGACCCACACTCATTCAAAGAATAGCTTGGCAGTATCTGCCACTGTGATGCTCTTCTTGCAGGATGTGAGAATGTCCATCTTTGAAAACTGATCAACCACCACAAATACACAATCATTTCCTTTC
>CBVK0100609718.1:0-17512 GCA_900067695.1 Picea abies | reverse complement strand
TGAATATCAGTTTGCAGTAGATATTGTACAAGGTTAGAATTTACACAAAATTCTATGTTTTCACAGTTCAACAAATTTCGTGAACAAATTTAGTTCATCGAAGAAAATTGTTGATCGTCAATGAAGCGATCAGAGTTCAACAAAACCTTTTGAAGTAACTTTTTTGAAAAATCATCGATCGTCGATGGAGCCACTAGAGTTCGGCAAAAATATTTTGAAGTAACCTTTTTGGAAAATCATTGACGAAGAAAATTGTGGATTGTTGATGGAGCAATTGGAGTTCGACAAAACCTTCTGAAGTAACCTTTTTGGAAAATCGTTGATAAAGAAAATTGTGGATCGTTGATGGAGCGATCAAAGTTCGATGAAATTAGTGAACAAATTTGTTTTGCCAAAGAAAATTGTCGATCGTTGATGAAGGGAAAAGAGGATAGTGACGTGGCTGAGTTAGGGCAGGACAAGTGGCTATCATCCATGTGTCATGCTGCGCTGGAATCTACTTGTCATTCCATGTCAACATCCACATGTCATGACACACTAACGAATTTGCCACATCAGTATCCACGTGTTATGCCAAATCAGTTGAGAGAATCATCGATTGCCGATGATTGGGGTTTGACAAATTAGACAAAGTCTTGTAATTTAGTTTGTCAAATAAAATTGTTGAACGTTGAAGGAGTTCAATGAGGTTTAGCGATGTTGGGGAATGGGCGGTCTAGATCACATTTGATTTGGCTATCAATGGTTGAGATTCATCCAGAGGCTTGGAAAAGCTTAGCAGATCAACGACTAAGATTGCTTTCGATTTTGAGATTGACGAATCAAACTCAATCTAGTTTGGTTTCGGGGTTCAGTGAAATCCCATGGAGAAGTACCATTTGTAACTCGTCGATGGAAGTAAATTGCCAATGATCGGGGTTCAGTTGAATTAGACATAGGTAGCCTTTTCGTAATGCAGAGAAATAGGCCGATCGTCGATGCAAAGAATGAGTTGATCACCGATGGAAGAGAAGAAGGTTGATGAAATATATGAATCAAAGGATGATAGGTGGACATCCACAACTACGTGCCATGCCATGTCAACTTGATTGCCACATCAACAAAACTAGACAATTTACAAAAAAAAGTTTGGAGCCAAAAACTTGTTTTGGCCATAACAGGAGCATTTCAACTCAGAATCAAATGAAATTTTAGGGGTGTGTCCGCAATGACGAGGGATACATGAATTCCAGTGAAGGCCATTGGATATGTCTGCTTAAAATCTATGAAAAATGCAAATTAGTGAATTTTTAAGTTCGTATTTGTGCTCAATAATCAGGGCCCAGATGAAGGTGAAAATTTTAAAGGGAGCTCAAAATCCAGACATGGATATACCTATTGATGCGAAAAAAAATTCTGACGTCAACAAGGGAGGGTTGTTCGATGGAAGGTCCCAATTAGACTCACTCTTGTGTGGATAACAACCTCCACCGGTATATGGGCCTGATTGTCGTATATGGGCCTAATTGTCACTAACTAAATGAATTGCTCCTCGAAGAGAGACTTTTCCATCCGAGCTAGGCTAAATCCTAAATGAAAAATTATTCTAATATGATAATGCAATTCTATATTAATGAGTAGATGCAATTCTATTCTAACAGTAGCATAATCAATTACAGGTGTATAATTTAATGTGCAAAACAAAAATAGTTCTAATTTTACAAAATCAAATCATATTGCATACTTGTTTGCATATAGATGACCATAAGCATGTTCCTGTAATTGAATTCACAATCCATTTATAAGTATTCTTTACATGACAATTGACAAGAATGATAAATTGAAAACAGTTGCAAAAAACAATCACCAACAGTGAAATATTGAATAAATGAATCATGAAGTTGCTAATTGCTATTATTCTCCCTTAAATAAATAGTTCGTTTTTAGAAATACAACGAAAATAAGAGAGCTTTCTTCTCCGTCTTTGAGTCTGATAGAGAGTGATACATTATCCAATTCTGGTTCTCCAACCCCCTTTTCCCCTCTTCTTTTGGTTACATTGAACTTCTTTTATACCTAAATGTGGACTGTTGACCTTTGTAATTACAAGACTTTTCAGTTACTATTGTTATAACTTCCCTACTCTTCGCATTCCCTTACTAATGCTATAGGTTCCCTAATCTTACCTTGGAAATTTTGTTTAGATGATAGCAACTACAGGAAAACCTGTTCATTGATCATATACGTGACGTGATTGTTCAAGGGAACCAGTTGGTCGAGAAGGAAATGCAAGTCTTCCCTCCAGCCTTACCTTTTTGCGAACACAAATAGTTGTCGCCCTCTCTTTGTCTCTCTCATTCCTGCAACACAGTTGAGACTTGGCTATTCATTTTGATCTGGACGAACCTTAGGTTGAATTGTGTATTACTTCCATCTCTTCAGATGCGTATTGTGTCCTCTAAGAATAGGTGCTCTGCTACTTGTGAAAATAAGTGAAGTTTCTTGTTGGCCCGTCATTGTCGAATCCCGATAGTCCCTCATGATGGAAATATCTAGGAGAATTAATAAACCTCTACTGATGTCGCGACCATGATAGCTCACACTCTAATTCCTCTCTTTGCTAAAAAATGAAATCTCCCCATCCTCTGCTTGCTTTTTTAATATTTCTACATGATTTTCCTTGAAGTGTGACAATGGGATGAGAGTGTTGTTGTCGTTGTCTCGCTCGGTTATTCATGCTTGAAAGGAAACTTTTGTCATTAATTATATGAGGTCCGAATGATCTTCGAGCACTAGTGATCTATGTCTTCTCTTCTACCTATAATATTCTGTGTGCTTTGATATGTCTACCTTAAATGTCTGTAACATGTGTGTCTCATATGCCTTGAGATATATCTGTCATTCATCAAGTTCTGTGCATGGTGATTAGATTTCACCCTTATCTCTTCTCATTTCATTGATCTCTTCGACCTTGGAAAGGAACAAACGGTTATTCGCCTACGAATCACAATAACTAAATTTATCTAGATTTATCCTATGTCTATCTAGGATTCCCTGTACTGTGTTGTACTTCTCTCATGCCGCAGGGATTTTATGCATGTGAGATGAAAAGTTGGGTGATACATGTATCAAGGAAGTCATGTCACTTATCATTAGCATGCGGGTTGGTGGAATATTGACGTTGTAATTAGGTTTGCGGGAAAAATTCTAGGTCCGCGGGAACAAAATCGAGGTTTGCAGAACTTCAACTAAAGTTGATGAGTGACAACTTGTATGTTTTGCAGAGAATTGACTTGGTAGATTTGCGGGTTACGGGGTTACAAGATTTTATGTATTAGTACTATGGCAAGAGGCCGAAGCCCACGTGAGGTCTTTGACATAAATTCCTTCACATGGTTTGTGGTTCATAGTTTCATGTATGAATCCTTGACTGATTTGGCAATCTCGATCAAATTTTTCTCGTAGTGTGGTCTTGACATGACTTTGCGGAATTTTGGGGGTATACAGTCTGCAACGTGGGTTTGGAATAAGTTCTCTGGTGTGATTACTCCCTGGAAGATAAACCTGCAAAGGTAAGTACCAAAAATGATCAGATCCGCTATTAAGGGGTTCACAGAAGAAAAGTTCATGTAGGCATTGGGTTTACATGGTCTATGGGTCACATGTTTTTAGAGGATCATTGCTTGAAGTTATTTGGTGATCCAGATTATTTTTTGGAATGAAATGAAAGCAGATATATTACAATGAAATACTGATGAAAATTGACAGAAACAAAGAGATACAACAATACATGATTTCTATTAATGAAAGAATTGTACAGAGACTGTAAAAACACAGAGTGCAAGTCTCGCTAGAATGGTGGCAACTTTATCTCTGAGAAGAGATGTGATGGCTACACTCATTCGCAAGAAGATCATTACAATGAGGCTCTTAAGGCCTTTATATGATAAACATGAGTGCCAAAACCCTAGACATCCAAAAACCTAACCCTAGGATATGAAATGCCAAAAGTCATGTGGGCCTCGTTGGGGTAAGTTAGTACATTAAATTCCTGGGGTCGTAACATTTGCATATGATCTCCGTTTTATGCGCGTGATAGCTCATTGAAAATGTATTTTCAAGAACTATGTATTATGCTATAAAACTCTGACTCTGTTTACAATTTGACTGTGTCAAGCCAATAACACACTGTTTAGAGCCCCAAAATGGCCATGGAAGTACAAAAAGATGTACTAACATGAAAAATTCCAAAATAAGCCAGTTGGAATAGGTGGGAGGCCATCAATATCCACCTGCATGCTGTGTAGGGCTTCATGACAACCCCATAAGTGAAGAACCCACAATTACAAAGAATTGTCCTCATTACAGAAAAACGTGCTGAACTAAAAACTGTCAAGATGAGCCAGTTGGAATTTAGAACAGGTGGGTGGCCACCAATATCCACATGGATCAATCCTCCTCCCTTAGTAAGCAATGGTCTCCATTGCGTTGAGCACCCAGGGAAGAGGGGGAAATGTTTTCTGAATCTGAATCTTGGTGAGTTGCGTGCCTTGTTGGAGAAGTTGTGTTGCTTGGTCTATGAAAGGATATCATGAACTCGTTGCTGGGAGGGTTGAATCTGTTCCACCAACCTGTTGTCTCTGGGCTTGACGGGGCATTATGTAGGTACCATTGTAGGTGAAGGAACAATATTTGTTTTTTCTTCTACAATCTATTTCTATTGAATAGAAGGTGTTGAGGCTACAATGGTTGTAGTGGTCTTCTGTGCATCCTTTGAATAGACTGTGAAGATGATGAATTTTGCAGTATGAGAGATTAACTTGCGACACTATTTTGGTGGAACAGTAGTCAGAACTACCTTTGATATCCTGTAGAGATGACCCCCCAGAGTAATAATGACACTACGGGGTCGAGACTCATAAACATCATGAGATTTCCACATATATGGTTGACCTAAAAAAATGAGAGACATCAAGAGGGGAAACATCACACACTACCTCATCCTTGAAGGGTTGGATGCCATAGGAAAAGTGACACTGTTGACCGACACAAAGATATCGTCCCTGGTAAAGCCACTCGATGTTGTATGATTGTGGGTGTGGTGTTATATACAATCCTAACTGTTTGACGACCTCAACTGAGATGAGGTTCTTCTGGCTGTTGTTATCAACAATGAAATGCAACGGGGTCCCCTTCACCCACATATGTGAGTTGAAGAGACACTCCCCCTCTTCAGAATCTATTGGTTCTTTTGGTTGTTTTGGTCATGACAATAAAAATGGGGTCTACGTCGATGATCTGTCTGTTTTCAATATTTCCTAGATCATATTTTGAATTAGGGTTCGGCTCCTTATATTTGACCTCAGACACCAATGACTGTTTCGAGTGAAATTCATCGGTGTTGTGCCAGGGGATTTTGTGGAAGTCACACCACTTCCTAGTGTCATTCTTTGTCTTTCCTTTACCCTTCTTGTCCTGTGTCTTGGAGTGGTTTTTTGGAGGCTGCTGGTTAGGGATGTGTTTACCATGCTTTGGTTGTTGCGGATTTGCAGACCCGAACTACCATTTGTTCTGGTGCCTAAATTTCTGCTCGATTTTGACAACATATCAATAGGCATCTCCCAATGATGAGATGTTTATGAAATCCATTTCAGTTTGGATGTGGCGATGCAAAGCCCCACAATATTTCAGAACCAGATGCTGCTCGAAGTCTTTGATACCCATATTGGTGCACAAGGTATGGAAAGTGTTTGTGAACTACGACATTGTTTGGCTCTTCTCTTGCCGCAATGTGGTCCATCTCATGTACTAGTCTTCATAGTTATCAACACGGTAGTATTGTTCCTTGACTACATTCACAAAAAAATCCCAAGTGGGCTCGACCCCATATATTCTAGATTCCTCTATGGAGCTTTCCTTCCAGTAAATTTCCCACCAATGTTTGACATGGGGGAGAGCCTTGAGGAGTGCGAAGGTGATCTTTTCCTTGTCATTTTTTTTTTGAACAGAGAAATAACCTTCTAGCAGATTTAACCATTTTTCTAAGGCATCCGCATAGACAAGCTCGAGACCCAACTTTCTATACTCAGACCTCGTCAGGGACATGCACTAAAACAAATGATCAAGAGAAGCCTACTATGATACCACTGATCTGGATTATTTTTTGGAACGAAATTAAAGAAGAGATATCACAAAGAAATACTCATGAAATTTTCTAGAAACAAAGAGATACAACAATACATGATTTCTATTAATGAAAGAATTGTACAAAGACTATAAAAATATAGAGTGCAAGACTTGATAGAATGGTGGTAGCTTTATCTCTGAGAAGATATGTGACAACTACACTCATTCGCAAGAAGACCATTACAATGAGGCTCTGAAGTTCTTTTTATGATAAACATGAATGCCAAAACCATAGACATCCAAAAACCTAACCCTAAGAGATGAAACACCAATAGTCATGTGGGCCTGGGGTCGTAACTTTTTCATACAATCTCCGTTTTAGGTGTGTGATAGCTTGTTGGAAAGGTATTTCAAGAACTACACATTATGCTGTCAAACTCTGACTTCATCGACAGTTTGACTGTGGCAAGCCAAGAAAACACTGTTTAGAGCCCCAAAATGACCTTGGAAGTACATAAAGATGTACTGATATGAAAACTTCCAAAATAAGCCAGTTGGAATAGGTGGGTGGCCACCAATATCCACCTAGATGGTGTGTAGGGCTTCATGAAAACCCCATAAGTGAAGAACCCACAATTACAAATATTTGTCCCCATTACAGAGAAATGTGCCAAACTGAAATCTGTCAAGATGAGTCAGTTGGAATTTGGAACAGGTGGGTGGCCACCAATATCCACCTGAATCATTCGGTAACTTCCGTAGGACTCTTTGCCTGCTATTGGGATCCAACTTTGTCATCTTTTCCACTTAATAAATCCAACATTCTGAATCATTTTTCTGCATTCCATGCATAATACATGACCATTTTCATCACTAAACCTCCATTTAATCCTAAACATGCCTTTATGGTTAATACATCTATTTTTATAAATGTTTTAGTGATTTAAGTGGATTATATTATAGTTTTTCTAATGATAGTTTTGTGTAGCTTAAATAATTGAATTCTAGTAGCTCCAAATCATAAATTAGCATATCTGTGACCTTCCTTAGCAAAAACACAGATAATATTTTTTTTGCTAGGACCCCCAATATGGATGTGTGTTGCTCAGACTTCACCCAGTCTTCACGTGTGAGCCTCTAGGTCTTGATCAACGTTTCAGCCGAAACAAGACAACAATTTTCAGGCATATGACTTATGATGCGATTTTCAAGGCAATTAGGACAAATATCGAAAATCCAAGACATGGGTTTTGTGCAAAAGAGTCCAAACTAAGCATTATGAGAGCTGATTTCCAAAACGAGGTACAGTTTGGGACATCCAAACGGTTTTATAAAGGGAAAATTTCCATATTTCGTGTGGGGTTGTTTTAAAATAATTATTGGTTCACGTGGTTGCGGGCGTCCACAACAAATTCACGAATTAGGGTTACATAGAGGATGAGTTTGTTATGTTTATCCACCCTCTGAACAATCTCAACTGAAGTGCATATCCTAGTCAAAGGTTGGATCCACAAAAAATAGTAAAGTTAGTAGTTGGTTCGATTTGTTTGGAAATCAATCTGTTTTTGGGCCTCCATATCAACAACAAAGATTGATAAAACAAAGTCAACCTCCCTCTTCATCAACAACAAACAAATAGTGCCTATATTTTTCTTAATCAAGCAGAATATCAAGGTGCATGAATTGGGTGATTTATTTATTTGTGGGAGTAGTTTTATTCTTGTTGTAACTATTTCTTTCCACATGTAATCTACAAGTATAAATAAGGGATGTATTCTCCCAGTAGTGGTTGACATATAATGTCTCAACATTCAAGCAATTTATGCATCAATGCCCAAGTGTGCTTAGCTCTGTGGTGATTCTATGCATTAGTTCAATAATTATAGAGAAGATGCTCAAATTGTAAACTTCTTTGTAACCTTTTGGATGAAGAATTGAAGTATGCAATTTCTATGAGTCTCTTTCTCCCTGCACTGTAGTTTTCAGACATGATGTGCTAGAGGAGGAAGGACCCCCTCTCTCCAGTACACTCCCACATTTATTTATTTATTTTCTGTAGTTGTAATTATTTCTGCATTTTCATTTATCTCCTATAGCTATATCCAATATTGCATTTTATGGATTTGGTTTGTGTAGTTAATTTTATGATCATTTTATCAATCCTTGATTGCTTTCTTGTTGTTATTTAAATTCTGCATTTACTTTCATTCACTTATGATTTCGATTTCAATTTGGTAAAGTGTGAATGAAATTTCAGTGGTGTGCATGTGTGCATCAAATATCTTAATGTATGTGAGCCCTGAAAATTCTGCAGAAGCCAAAAGGCCATAGAACTCGAACCCACAACACCAGATCCTCTAATTTTAATTCTTACATTGTAATTTCTTGATTGTTTTCAATAATTTGACTAAGCTATAGGAACTAGATAAGTCATCGAGTTAACTGTTATTACAACTAGTTACAGGACTTAAGGACTTAACTCTAACTCTTGGAAGTTCTTTGTCAAACCTAGTGATCACCGTATCTCATAGATTTTCTTTCTCTCTTGAATTCACATTACTTGTTTGGTAGAAGTGCGATAGTTTATTGAAGGCTATATTTCATGAGTGAAGTTCCTCTTTTGAATCCCTTAAACACATGGCAACTAGAGTAGGTGAAGGATTGGGGTTGGTGCCTTTGGAGAAGCCTTGATACTATTGGTCCAATTAGCACATATCCTAGATTTACATTTTGGAGNAGCCTTGATACTATTGGTCCAATTAGCACATATCCTAGATTTACATTTTGAATGCTTTCACTTTTTCTCAACAATATTTTACATGCCTTGTTTGCTAAGAGCAATGTCACTTGAAGGTAGGAATGATATTTGCTCTAAGAATTGCTTTCATGAATGCTCATGAATTGCTTGAGTGAAATATTGTAGCATGTTCCAACAAAGCACTTTCTTGTTTTGCTTCCCAATGAACACGATTCCTATAATTTATTTAGTCTTTAATTAATCCTAGTTCATGCTAGAAGCATAGTTTCATGTTCTAGTTTATGCACATACAATGTTGGCACCTCTAAGATTATGCCCCCGTATTGGTGATTTAATGATCAACAATTAAGTTAATTAATTAACTCAACACCTGCAATCAGAAACAATCACGTCTGTGGTTCACAGGTTGCGATAATACATGCATGCATGTTTCATAAAGTTTAATATACATCTGCATCCCTGTAGCCGCAAACCAATGAAAATGGCTTGCCGTATCCCTGCATATGGTTCTTCTGATCCCGAGAGAGGATTCTCCCTTTGTCAATTTGCGCGATTATTTTCATGTTCCTAACATTCTAACTGATCTTCGATATGTGGTATTCACTTCCATATCCCTTGTTAGAGGCTATCCCCTTTAGTGTTATTTTGAGTGTCTCCTTGTCCTACATAGATGAAGGAAAAACATGAGCATATGTTTCATAAATATTTCACATGTATTTCTTTCAAAAATACAATCCCTATTTATCCTAATACTCAACCAAAGAAATCTTAATCAATTAATTTAACTGAATTCCACTTCATCCAGAATGAAAACACATATATGTGATATCAATAACATATCGTTTTCCCTATTTTAGCTGGTTGGGTATTCATGTCGCAACCCTAACCTTTTATCGTTTCTTGAATATATGGTGCTATAATCATTGAATGTAGTGAGATTAGAGTGGGTACTGAAAAATGAGACATGTGGCCTCATCGTGGTGATCATTTACCTCACATATGAGAGTATCATATTTGTCCACATATGTAGGGAATGTGGGTTAATGATATATATCCATTATCCGTTAGATTCCAGATATAAAATCTCTTGATAATAAAAATGAAAACTCAGCCCCCCTCTTTTCTCCTTGTGGATTGTCTGAAAGATCATAGATGAAGAAAATAATTTATGTGATTGTAAGGATCAACCCTGCATATACCTTTCTTATGGTTTTAGCTGGTGGAAATTGGTTCGGAGGAAAGCCATCCCATAGTCATTCGACTCCAAGAGAAAATGTTAATATGATATATGGGTGGACCAAGATGAATATACCAGGTAGATAGAAGCATGTTGTATATTGAAGTATTATAAATTCTAAACTTTGAATCACCAAGTTCAAACATCCCGATAGTGAGGAGATTTCCATTTTTACCATATCAAATATTTGAGAGACTAGATTTGAAGCATTCCCGCATTTAGGTTAATATGAACTTTATTATTATGGATTTATTTCATGATTGTTAAGAGATGTCGGTTAAATGCGTTGGTTCTGAAAGTAGGTGTGTCACCATGAGGAATATGCCACCTGCTTAGCCTCAAGTATCCAATGGGTGATCTGGAAGTTGATTGAGCCATAGGGAGTACCAAAACATCACTCAAGCATAGAGATGGTTCCAATAGAAGGTTTCTCAAAGGTCTCTTTATTGAACGAAGGTAGGGACATCAATACTAGATTTAGTGTATGGTCCACAAAGGGTTCCTCAAGGATCAATGTTTCCTAATTGCTCACACTTCTATCTAGGTAGGTCAAGGAAGGTTAGACAAGGTAGAATTAGAAGTAGGTTAGGTATCCAGATGTGAATTAATGGGTGACCCATTTATTCACACTCTCATGAGAGTGTAAAATAAAAGGAGGACTTGTTGTGGTCACAACAATACCCATTTGGGCTCCTGGAGAAATTCGAAAGGAGTTGGTGTGGGGATGCTTAAATAGGGGAAAATCCACTATTCCCAAGTGCGTTTAAGAGATTTTTGAAAACTTCAAAGGAGAAAAAGGAACCCTAGATCACCAATCCATAAAATTTTATTTAATGAACATTTGTTCTACACATCAATCTTGACAACTTTGTCTTTAGGAGATTTTTCCCAATTTTGCTCCATTTGGGAGATAACTAGTTTTGACTAAAATTTCTAAGTTTGGAGAAAGTGTAAAAACACAAAGTCGTAAATTTCATATTTATACATAATTTGAATGGAGCATCAGATTCCAAATATGAAAGTTGTTGTGTGTTCACAATCATAAATGATATCTTTTCTTGATATAATTTTTTTTTTGGTTCATGACGGATTTTCCTTTACAGGTGATAGAAAATGGTCTCTTAGAAAAATGGAATTAGTGAAAATAGAGCACAAATGAGTAGAAATTGCAAACTTCAGAAGGAGGTAACTTATAACTTAGAACTCAGAATGAGGCATGAGTATAGTCGTTGGAAAACTAATTTAGAGGAGAATGTATCTCATAATTAGATTCCAATGCATCCATACTTTTCATAAATTCAATCGAAGAATGATCTGTAATCTAATTAATGGAATATTTTACAATATGCATGATTATAACATTGCTCATACTTTCTTATATAATACTAACTACCTCCTAAGAACATTCTAGAGAAGAAATATTCTAGTAGGTGGAACCTTCTAGTAAATATTCTCACCTTTATTGTGTTCACACTATTACATGGGCCTTATTACTATAATTGGCGTCCATACATAACAATGTCTAACTATTTTTATTCCCCTTAGGTACCTCCCTAGGTATACTGCATCATCTATTTTATCTTCATTTGGTTCACCCAGGTAAAGACCTTTGTTCCATCAAACTTCTTTAATTCAATCTTGAGAAAGATGAATTTAGGACCCCAATCATAATTAACTCCACTATAAGAGTTAAATCCTCTTGAAAATTGCTTATTACCAACAGATTGTTCAACATGAATACTACCTTTGTTTTCATGAGTCGCATTGGTCACAACGTCACTTTTAGGAAGCCTCCCATATTTTTCTCCATCAAATTTTTCATGTCATTCTTATTTTCATCCAATTTATTTTGTATTTGATCTTCCAACTCTCTTTTAAGGTGTTCTTGAGAAATTTTCAAATCCACTAATTTCTACATACTAACACTTATTTCAACAACTTGGTTCTTTAATTGGGTTAACCTGTTTTCAAAATCTTCACTTTCTTTGGAAGTCATTTTTGAGTTTTTATGAGGAGTACCAGTATTATTTCTTGTAGAACCATTTTCCATGTGAGAAAATAACAATTCTTCTATTTTTCCTCTTTATCATAAATTTTGAATTACCAAAAAAAGATCTTCCAATAAAATGTTATGCCAATTGTAAGTTACATACCTTTTCAAACCCTTAATTTGGAGTTTGTCCTCCTAGTCGACCTTCCTTCTGATGTATTTCCCTTAATTTGGAGTTTGTCCTCCTAGTCGACCTTCCTTCTGATGTATTTATGAAATTTCGGCCCTTTTGAGTTTAAAATTTTGGCTAGTAGTACTATGATATGTTTTCTTTTCAATTCCATAGGTATGACCAAAATTTGATGTGCCAAGTGAAAGAAATGGTCATTTTTTCAAACCTTGCTGATTTGTTGACTGTTCTGGAGAGAGAACTTGTATTGAATGAAACATGTCCAATATTTAATACACAATTCTGAAAATTGTACCAGAAATACTATGGTCTATTCTGTTTCAAATTCAGTTGGTCTCACTGAATTTGGATCCTCATGGAAGAAGATATGCCTATTTTACCGAGAACACATGTTTGAGACTAGTCATAGGACTAGTAAAAAATCCCATCTTCCACAAGGTATATATTTGAAAGTATAAGGACCCAGAAGACGAATTTGTACCAAAGGTACCCTGATCNTGNAATTACCGAGAACACATGTTTGAGACTAGTCATAGGACTAGTAAAAAATCCAATCTTCCACAAGGTATATATTTAAAAGTATAAGGACCCAGAAGACGAATTTGTACCAAAGGTACCCTGATATTTCTCACAAAAAACCTCGAAGTTTTTTTTTTGTATAAATCATCCCATAAAAAAAATTATAGCGAAATTCCCAAGATGACTCGTTTAAAATTGAACTTAGGACGAGTCAAAAACCCTATCTTCCATACGTTTTATCTTCGAAAGTATAACGACCAAAAAGATGAAACTTGTACCAAATATACGTTGATATATATTCTAAACAACCTCTAATTTTCACTATCTAAATCGGCCCAGAAAAAAAAAGTTATAGTGAAAATGCTAAGATGACTTGCTTAGAGAAGAAAAACCCTAGGATATTTGCTTTAATATCAAATGTTATGATCCAACGCCTTAAGATTGACAAAAAGTCAATGAATACAGTCCTCTTCAAGGGAAAAACCTCCTTTTACAATATATCCAATTTATATTACAATATGAGATGCGGTAATATGATCCTAAGACTATGTCTTATTGTTATATATATAGGAGACAAATTAGGGTACAATTATAAGAAAGGGTGCAATGAAGGGTTCTAGTCGACATACAAATATAACACTATAATAAGAAAGGGTGCAATGAAGGGTTCTAGTCGACATACAAATATAACACTATAAATGTAATAATTCAATATCTATGGCTTAATAAGGGGTTTTATTCAAAACATGGGGCTTTGTCTAGGTATTAATAGAAGACATCTTTGCTACCTAAGCAAGTCTTCATTATGATCAAGTTTGGCACATGCAATTTGATGGGGCCTCCTATAGCGAAAGTAGTAATGTTGGTATAATGTTGTATTCTCTACCAAAGAAATCTCATCAATTTTCTTTTCTATTGAATTTCTCATGCATCAACAATATTGTCAAATTTAAGGCCTTTTGTTTAGGTGTAGGTAAGGATTTGCATCTTGAATGTAAGCACCTTTAAGTCTTTTGGCCTTTTGCCAATTAGGAAAGTATTGATAGCATATTTCTTTTTCATAGTATTTTTCCCGGAATATGTATTCTTGGCATCTTTATCCCTTTTCTTTATTTCTCCCACATTAGTGTCTTTTCTTGTGGTTGAGGATGATCCTTGAAATGTATTAATAAAAATTTCCTATATTTGAGGTAACTTCATAAGCTCAAAAAAATAAATGTTAACTTTAGTATTTTCCAAGTCTTCCAAAAAATCACATTCCAGGTTATTAAAAAAAGGTGCAGGTGAGGATTCACTGCCGGTAGAAGTGGACTTCTGAGTCGTAGATGTATTCTGAGAAGATTCAAGATTGGAAGGTGAATCTGATGTGGAATCCTTGCTTTTACTCCTTGTATTATAACATTTTGAGACATATGAATTTCTTCAACATCCTCATCTTCATCTTCTCCATCTAATTTGAGAGAGATATCCCAAAATGAGCTGACTCCTTGTCCAGATGCTTCTTTTGTATTTCCATATTTATCTTCTTGATCATCCTCCTCCTCTCCCTCTTCTTCATCCTTCCCATGTATGGGGGTTTCAATAGCAGAGGCCCATGCTTTAAACACGTTAATGAGATATTCCATATTAATACTCTATGTAGCTAGAGAGGTCTTAGTTTTTTTTTTATACTTTGGAATTGAGCCTATGGAAAGCCACTGGGCACTTCCCCTCATTTTGAGGATGGCACCCAGGGTAAACCAAATTTTGTAGAAAGCCGAGGATTTTTCGATAACTTTCTCATTTAATAGCTCAACATGTCACTTGCGGGAAATGAACCTGGGTGGGGGGGAACACCACTCAACACAAACCACTCGGACTAAACCCAATTGACAAAGAGGTCTTAGCCATAGGAGGGATACTCTTCTTAGAGGTAAATTTGAAGAATTTATTAGTATTCGTACCTTCCCCATCATTCTTTTTCATGTCAACAATTTCATTTGATATTTTCTTTATAATCCTTTGTACGGTCCCCATATCCATAACATCTTGATCCTTTTTATCAATGGAATGTTTATTTAAAAACAACTTCTTTTTGGTGGACTATATTTTTCAGGGTCTGAGCTAGGGCTTTTAAGCTTAACATATCCTTCTCCACTTTTATAACTTCTTTAAATGTGTCTTCCAAAACATCTTTCTCAACTCTCTTTACAAACATTACCATTTAAACTCGTAGAGATGAAGTATAAAACTTTATAGATACATCATCAACAAGTTTAAATGTGGTTGCGATTTTTTTATTATCAATGATAGAAATCTTTGGTTGAAGTATTTATTTTTTTATTTAGCATCCATTTTTATCCTATACAACTCTAAAACCAAGACTACTAGAGATTTGTCATCTCCAAATTTGTCAGTGAAACAATCTTGAAATCATTTAAATTGGTAATTGAACCTTGTTTTAAAGATAAATACCAAGTGGATTCCTTACCTTCAAATGTTTATGGAAATAACCTACAAACAACATTCTCATGCTCCATGTTTACCAATCTGACTACAAACATAAAGCTTTTTATATGATCTTTTGTTTATTCTTTCTTTTCAGGATCAAATTTAAGTGGAAACTTTTCAGGGTGCTTGGGTAAAGGATGAATATCCCTTGGAACTGCAACAATGTCTTGGGACAACCATGGTTGATTATTAGGTTGATTCACATTTTCCCCTACCACGACTCTAGGGCAACTTGGATTGTCGCCTAAGGGTTATTCCTTTGAGGGTTCTCCTTTAGAGGGATTTCTAGGGATATGTGTGTTAGAAATAATAGATGTGCTCGTTTAACCATAGATGATATAGAAATATTGTCACCCAACCATAGGCCAAATCCACCCCCGAGCACCTTAACCTTGACAGAGAATGATTCTAGAAGCAAACCATAGGCCTAATAGCCAATTAATGTAGTGTACCTCTCTCTCTCCAGAGCTATCATACAAGGCAGAAAGTCCAAACCATAACCAATAGAAAGTTCGAGCCTAAACCAAGAATAAAGATTGCAGTAGCTGCAGCTACAACTACTCCCCAGAATTGCGCACTTACCCAGTTTCTGCAGTGCACACTTCTTCATTGTTGAAATTTTGAGCTGTGTGTGCCAAATGAGATCTAGCTACATGTATTTATACTGTTTTCCTAAGCTTTCTAGGCCGAATTCTCATTCTGGAGGCTAAATACTTAATATTAAATATTTCCTTGAGTCGACTTGTCTTCTAGGGTTATGTTCAATGCTTTAGTGTTTCTTCTTGCTTCCCAGAATATTCTATTCTCGTTAGGGTTACACGTGGAGGTAAATACCTCCCACAACTACCATAATATCAACAAATATCAACACTCCCTCCTAACTAGGGAGGTATTGAAGGCAATGGTCTTGAGCACAAACATACCATTCAATCGATAGCATCATCATAGCCATACATGCTATCTCATGATTAGATCATGAGCACCATCATCACTATCATCTGATAGCATCAATTGCATCATCTCTCGAAGCCATACTCTATCTGAGTAATCAAACATGATGCCGAATAAGTCACTCACTCCACAGAGTGATACAAGGACCATTCTTCTAATTTGGACATACGTCCTAGAGAATGACTATCCAAACAGATGCTAAAAGCTATGCCATGGACTACAGAGACCATTCCTATAGGAATGTCAATCTAGGACTATTTTCTAATCGATTCATACGTACCATAGAGATTCATCTCAACCTATATGCCTTAGAAAATATCGGTCCTGAACCATTTTCCTAGTCAGGCCACAATCTGTGCCTTTAGGAAAAATACTAGTCCATGATATGTCAACAAACTGTCAACCTGGACCATTTTCCATAGAGAGAATACACATCCAACAACAATATTTTTTATATGGACCATTCTCCACCTGGATATTGTCTGTCCACAAGCACACTGACTATCCATCTAGCTGATAACCATTTTCAACACTATTGATAGTCTACATGGAAATTGGAACAATGTCATTCAATATAACACAATTGTGTTTATCCATAGTAGTACACAACTATAATCTAGTGGTACACTACCACACCAAGTAGCACATGGCTACTCAATCAGTGACACATAGTCACAACCAGTGGAACATATCCACCACAGTAGCATACATCTATTTTCCAGAGACATACAGTCTCCATAGCAATCATATCATCTGACATCAACCTGCACAAAAAACAATATCGTAATATAAAATGAGTCATCTGGGCCATTCTTCCACTCACATATGTGAGATCTGGAAGATCACACGCCCTCATAAAGTAAAACATCATCCATGAGCTATCTGGACTATTCTTCTCAAGCATAGAAGAATAGCTGTCCTGATTTCTGAGCCTGGACCATTCACCTAACTGGGCCATTCCTCCGACACTAAACATAGTGCAACCTGGATAGAATGAGTCTACCCTAGGGAATGCCTGTCCCTGATTGCTGAACCTGGACCATTCACCTAATTGGGCCATTCCTCTGGCACTAAACAAAGTGAAACCTGGAGAGAATGAGTTTTCCCTAGGGAATGACTGTCTGGACCATTTCCTAAGGAAATGATTGTCCTGTACCAACCTCCAAAACAGACCATTCTTCGAAACTGCTCACAACTGTGAACTTCGAAAGAATGACTGCCCGACGAGGCAGACCATTCTACTTGACCACTACTCAGAGTGACTGCCAAGAA
>CBVK0100609717.1:0-13585 GCA_900067695.1 Picea abies | reverse complement strand
TCCCGAAATATTCTATTCTCATCAGGGTTACACGTGGAGGTAAATACCTCCCACAACTACCATAATATCAATAATCTGGTGGAGAATCAGGTGGAGTAGGTGGTTTACCAACACATATATATATAGACAATCTTCAAAGTTTAGCCTTGCTGGGTCAGTTACCCCTTGTAAAACATTAGTGAGTTGATAATTAGGGGACTCAACGGTTGGGATTTTGATTTCGGTTGGAGAGCTTCCAACAGTTAGTTCTTCAAACATTAATTGTCTTTGACCCACATGTAAAGAATATTGGACAGGTCGTTTCCCGGTTTGTCTACCCCATAGTCGAGTTAGCACATGCTCGCGGGTACGAACTATCTCACGTTCAATGTTAGGGTCTTTGAATAGTTAAGAACTAGATGATAGGGGGTTGGATACATGCACTCCTTGGTGAGTTGCAAACTATGAAGGAGTTCGGATTAGACCCAAATGGGGATCGAGGGTTTACTCAGGATTTGTGGACTGAGATTCACTTCCACGAGAAGGGTTTCTCTACGGATTAGAATGGGTAGGGTTTTATACTTTTTTACAAGCCAAAATGTGACCAAATATTTTATGGTTGGCATTTTAAGAATTACTAAGATTCACCAAGGTTTCTACACTTTAAGATAAATATGGATCGTTAAAATTTTCCTTTATGTCATTGAAGGCCATAGGAGTGCCAACATCATTTCCCAATATGCATTCAATATCGGATTCAGAGGACATCTCATAATAACTATAGTTAATAAATGCAATTCTATTAAGATAAAAGTATCTCCATTATTAGTGGAGACTTGAGCCCACTTAGGAATACCATTAACTTGTGTTGGGACCACTACATAGACTAAACTGGAAAGAGGATTCATTTTCCTTTCCTGTGGACAACTAAGAAATTAGAGGCTTCTATCCTGGAATTCCATTTCTAAAAAAACTATTAAAGCAACTCAAGTTAATGTAGTCAATCAAATCTCAACAACACTGCCTCAATCATCACAATACAAGATATAGGTAAATAATTTCATTGTAGTAAGTGGTATAACATAGTAAACAAGACTGTGCACAAAGGAGGTGGATGAAAATATGAACATGAAAAGAAAACCTATGTTGACATGCCAAATAGACTTGAAACTTCAACAAAACCTATGTTGACATGTCAAACAGACTTGAAACTTCAACAACTAAAAGTGGTATTTTTTTATTTATTACCTTCATATTTCTTCATGAACCTCAGAGTATCAAACATTAATACACAAATCATTTTGTAGTACAAACAAGCTCTTCATACATACCTCAACATCATATAACAAGTATCACCCCAACACTTTAAACTTTGGATTAAACCTCATGCATATCCCAAGTATGCTCAAACTATAACATGCATCCCAAGTATGCTCAAACTATAACATGCATAGGTTGTGGACGATTGCAACAATCAATATAACCCTCTTATCATACCTACCTATGTTCAATTACCATCACCAAAAATACTAAAATATTAGCTTAGGTCATATCATATAACATCAAATAACAAGTATCACTCCGACACTTTAAACTTTGGATTAAACCTCATGCATATCCAAGTATGCTCAAACTATAACATGCATAGATTGTGGACAATTGCAACAATCAATATAACCCTCTTATCATACCTACATAGGTTCAATAACCATCACCAAAAATACTACTAAAATATTATCTTAGGTCATCTTAGAGTCCATAAACCAATTGATGAGAATAGGGAAAACCAATGACGCTTCATTCTTTTATGTACAAAGGAATGCACTCAAAGCCACATTCACACCATAATCATTTTGTATAAAAATACAAAGGAATGCACTCAAAGTCACATTCACACCATAAGCATTGTGTATTAAAATCCAACGTATGCATTTCCAATCAAACATGTATTTTATGCATAGATTGAAATTGACGTTCCAATTTGCTTAAGGAAGTTGCACCCTAATACCATATCAAGCTTCAAAACTAACACATTGTGCATATATTTAATGAAAGTTAAGAGGCACCATCACTTCACCCTATCGTGGCCCCCAATTCTACCATCATGAGCAAGAATCACATCACAATATGCATAACCATAGGCTCAACTAGATGTTAACAAGAATGCCAAAAAAACCGCTAATTGAATAATAATCGAACCACCATATCCAATTCATACCAAGGTGGGAATTCAACCTATGTTATGTTAACAAGAATGCCAAAAAAAAACCGCTAATTGAATAATAATCAAACCACCATATCCAATTCATACCAAGGTGGGAATTCAACCTATGTTATGTTAACAAGAATGCCAACAAAACTGCTAATAGAATAATAATCAAACCACCATATCCAATTCATACCAAGGTGGGAATTCAACCTATATTATGCATTATCAATAGAGAAGGGAAACAAAGTTTACGCTCAAGTATATTTGCATTAGAAAACAAAATCAACAATGAACCTTCATGATCTTCATCATGATTCACAAGAGTCTAAAAGAACGATGCATACCCAAAAGCTCCTTTGGGTGTTCACACAAAATGCATATGAATATACAAATTCCAAGGAGAGGAGTGGTCAAACTGGGAACACAACGCTACTTCAAATAGACCAAGATCCAAGTCTTGAGAGGCTTTCCATTAATACACAAGCCATGAACCTAGTTCATGGAGGCTACAAAATCTTCCACAAAAAGTTTTGGGATTGCATAACTTAATACACAACAACCATAAACCAGAGGTAATCTAGAAAGTCAAGCATAGCTTGGCTTTGGCATCTCATATACTTCAAAACGATAAGAGAGACTTTGCAAATAGGGTTTTTTTCCCAAAAATGAAAAAGGGAAATCGATAGGAAATGGGTAGAAAAATGAAAGAAAAAGGATATGCACATATATACTTGAACCACAACCTCAAATCCACAAATTTACCATGCAAACATTACACAGTGACAAAAAAAATACAGGTCCATTCCATGTTTTGAGCTTATCTTGTCCACAATACTTTCATTTTGTACACTGGGAGTTAAATCCTTGATCATCTTAGCTTCCATTAGCAATCTACGACCATATTCACTAGCCTATGGCCAAATACTTCAACAGTTGACCACATCACCCAACAACACATGCAATGCAAGCTCCAGTATACCACAATGCTCAGTGTTTTCTTTATAGGAGGAATATGTTGACACAAGAAAATGACCCTTGTCAACTTTAGAAGTTCACCAATTGGAAATTTCTCCCTTAAGGTGAATTCTCTAATTTGCAACACTGATTGGGGTTATTTGAGCTTTTATGAATTAAATTAGATAAAACTAATATTCCATGTATGGGTGTCGTATGAAATGTAGAAAATCAAATCTTGAATAGGAACAATAACAAGGGTTGGGTATACAATAGGTGAAAGGGAGAATAGTCCACCGTTGCTATCCAAAATGAACTGGAATCAAATTCCCTTAACTCCCTCTTGATGTGATAAAAGCAAGATAAAGAAATGAAACAAAAACATACATATAGCATTAAGCACATCATTAAGAATCCCAACTATAACATTAAGCACATCATTAAGAATCCCAACTTACTTGATTGGAAAGATTATATGATCATCAAAAGACACTTCATCCACTTCTTAAATTTAAGGGTTTTGGCTAAACATTTTACCTTTTGGGTTTTCGCATGAATTGGCCGGAATCCGATGACGTAAATTTGGACAAAATCTCTATTTTATGTTGTTTAAATTGCTTTTCTTAATGTATAAATGGATTCATCATGCAAAAAAACCCGTGGGACACTTTGATTATACAAACTTAACCACTCAAATATGCAAATCCAACCATTCATCACTTGATTTCAACCAAAATCAAACAAAAAAAGTGACAAAAAAAAACCAAAAAAAGATAAAACGTTACTCTAAATAGCATATGCTTTTTCCAATTCAATGCTTTGAACCACTTTCTCTCTAAACTAGTCAAAGGAAATGTCCACTTTTTCGAGATAATGATGTTGAGCAAGTAACATGTTTCTCATGAATTGCATATTTAATAACACAAGTCATATATAACCAACTAATAGTGAAGTGTAGCATGCCTTTCTTTTACAATTATTTTTGGAGATAATTGATGTGGAGCAAGTAGCCTCCATGAAAAGCACAATGAATGAAGGAAGCGAACCTTATCTACATCATCCAAAACCTAATCTCCCGATTGGCTCCTCTCTTCATCTATCAGCGCAAGTGCTCGATGACTGGATGAGAATGTGGACACCCGATCCATTCATCGTCGCGATTTGGTGAATCTGCTATTGGCTTCGGGAACGTCTCATCTCTCATTGAGCCTTCAGAGGACTGCATGCATCAATGGCAACAATGGCAGTCGCAGCAGCAAATGTGACACTCAGTTCTCCAGTTGCAGGCCTTGGCATTTCATCTCTCTCCCCCTCAAAGCCTAGTGCTAAGCTCCAACTATCCTCTGGTATGGATTAGCTCACTATCCTTACCTCCAAAGAACTCGTTCTCATGGTGTCTCTGCTGTTTTCTGGTCAGGAATTTGCATCGCATAATCTGGGTAGTCTTAAATTTCTACTGCAATTTCTAATTTTTTTTTCGTTGATTATGTTTTTATGGACGCCAGGCTTTACAGGATGCACCACCGTGCGAGGGAATAATCCTCTGAGACAAAAGGGTCTTTGGGCTTCAAGGATTACATGGTTGATATCCCCATCACTCAATATTGTCCTCAAATATGTAATTCGTCTGTTATTGAAGCACCCAATTGTCGTTAGTAATAAAATCTGTAAAAATAATTTTGTTGTACAGCTTCCAGAGGAACTGGCTGAGGACAGACTATTCAGTGATAGGCTTTGGTCTCATTGGGTGGATTGCTCCTAAGCCAACCCTTCATTCTAAAAATTAAAGTGTCTATGCAAAAAATTTAGATGAAAACCTTTAACCAAAAAAAAAAAAAAAAAAAAAAAAAAAAAAAAAGCTTTTAAATGGAAGCTGTCAATTAAAAACCTAAGAAAAAAAAACACATCTTTCTTTAAAGTATTTATATTTAGTATTTATTAATTCTACTCAGTGAAGCAGGATTTATGATTCTCTAAATACAGGTTGAAAGAAGAACTTTGTAATTATGTTTTTTACTAAATATTGTGGGGTTGGCTAATGGTTTTATTTTTTGGTCAGAATCTGTAATGTAAATCTAGATAAAATCATTATTTTCTGTCGTTTAAATTGCATTTTTGAATTCATAAATGGATTCAACATGCTGAAAAATCTTTGAGGCACTTGGATTACACAAATTTAGCCACTCAAATCTGCAGATTTAACCATTCCTCACTAGATTTCAGGCAAAATCAAACAGAAAAAATCCTCTGAAAACTGTCAAAAGGTAAAACATTTAGACTACTGCATTATGATGTTTTTATCGTCTGAAAACTGTCAAAAAATCTAAAAACTGTCAAAAGATAGAACTTTTAGACTACAGCATTATGACGTTTTTTATGAGACTTAAAAATTTAAAACATACTATAAAATATATGTGTCCTTTTGATTAAGGACCAAACCAAACTATGTTTTCAGATTGCACTGGCCTTTGTTTTTTTTGGGACTGTTTAGATACTAGTTTGAAGACTTATGAAACACTAAGAGAACAGTACTGTAATGTAATCTGGCTGCAACATCATTTGTAAGTTTTTCTAATATAATTTTACCCAGTTATTGTAAAATAATTGACTTTACATAGATAACAAGTCATTCATAGATTCAGAGGTCAAAAGATGTATTTTCACATGGGTACTTTGCTTTCATCACGGTGCAATATTTCCTAGTGAGTTTCCACAGTCAAAGTTATGTTTCCACAATCTATTAATTGTAGTGAAGTTTTCAGTGATTTGGCTCTTTATAACTTAGGTCTGGTTTGATTTGGCCAACAGGTTGTGGATGATTTGCTGGCACCTGGGACTGTTCGTGTGTCTGACGTTTGGACAAATTGGTTTTAAGGGAAGGAGTGAATATTTCTAAGCGTGTGATTCCTAAGCCCAGTTATTGGGGACTGGAGCCTCTTATTTTGATTGTATTTCTGTCCAGCACAAACATTTGTGGGTATTTATAATGTTTTTATGTGTTGTATGATTTTTCTTTTTCCGGTCTGGTAAATATAAGCTTCAAAATCTGTCTATCATAAAGATGAAATGTTTCACAAACAAATTTTTTTATGTAAAGGTATGACGATGTTGTTAACCAACGTGACTCTAACTTTCAATGTTAGTCTCCCTTGTTTTGGTTAGCTATCCAAAAGAGCACTGGTGCAATTCACAAATTCCCTGTGTATTTGTCTTACATTTATTACTGTTACTTTTCACATAAAATTGAAGCATTAATTAAGGTCATAAATGGTTGTCACCTAATGTATGACAATTAGAATTATATCATCACTTAGAATTATACCAAAACTTTACCATATACAAACCATTAGTGTAATTTATGCTTGTATGTTGCAAAAGACCTATGATAAGCTTCAAGATATTGACTCACTATTTTAGTTTGTTCCTACTAGAATTATATCATCACTTAGAATTATACCAAAACTTTACCATATACAAACTATTAGTGTAATTTATGCTTGTATGTTGCAAAGCACCTATGATAAGCTTCAAGAAATTGACTCACTATTTTAGTTTGTTCCTACTAGAATTATATCATCACTTAGAATTATAACAAAACTTTACCATATACAAACCATTAGTGTAATTTATGCTTGAATGTTGCAAAGCACCTGTGATAAACTTCAAGATATTGACTCACTATTTTAGTTTGTTCCTTCTAGATCTGTGTGCAGATGATAAACTGAGTTTATGGTAATAAATATCATACCGATCAGACTTTTACAAGTAGACTTCAGGGTAAACAATATGAAAAGCGAGGGACTTTACAGCTAAATGTAACCATTTACTTAAATTATTCATAATTTTTTGAGGGTAGAATTATGATTTTTCCTAACAAGCCATTTATAATTATAGGTTGTCCATCAAGGTATGGTTTAATGGTTTTTAGAATATAACCATTTACTTAAATTATTTATAATTTTTTCAGGGTAGAATTATGATTTTTCTTAACAAACCATTTATAATTATAGGGTGTCTATCTAAGTATGGTTTAATGGTTGAAATAATGTGTTGTCATTTTAATGGTTAGGTATGGTTTAATGGTTGAAATAATGTGTTGTCATTTTAATGGTTATGTTTAAACCTGGGTCATTATAACAATTTGGATTATAGGTTGGGGTGGCATATACATATACAACATTGATTCCAAAAACATTATAATGAAAATGGAAAACATTATTGTAAAGGGTTTTCCATAAATCATAGATAAAAGAGAGGATGAGTTACTCTCTAAAAATAAAGGGAATTTTATAGTTTTGAGCATTTTTTACTATATGGTGAACAATGAATGATATACTCATTTCTTGGAAGAATACCTTAAAGAAATTACTCTCTCCCAAAAAGATTCAGAAATCCATGCAATTCGTATAAATTTTTAATGATTGTTATATGGTTTTTTTCACTTAATGGTCTCAATTATAAATATGTGTTTAGTGTGTGATTGGTATGATGTTTTGTTATAGTTTTTGAGTTTTTGTTTATGTTTATGGATATATACTATACTAATGCTTAAGTTAGATACTTGGGCATGGTTAATGGTTGGACAATGCTAGTGTTAGATTACTTACAATTTTAGTTAAGTGTTACATATTTATCGATAATGAAAATATTCAATATGTTGGTTTCTACATAGTTCAACATTTTAGGGGGCATTTCTATTGAACTTAATGGCTAACAAAAAATAGTGAGCAAGAAACCTAGCTAAGGGTAACATCAAATTGTCATTTAATGGGTTCAAATGGAACAATAGACAATTTTAGAACAAATAGTGAACATTAAACAAAGGATAAACAATGATCTGGTAAGCTAAGGACATGGACATTAGTTGAGAAGAAGGACAGGGGTCATATCTAATTTTTTTATTAAACAGAGAATAAGAAACCAAATAAGGTTGCAAATTAGACCATGGAAAAGACCATAAGTGGAGAACAAATGATAACATCCTTCTACTAGATGGTAGACAAGGACTTTGGATCTTGGGGAAGACATAATGCTCGACCCAATTTATGATTAGTTGTCAAACAATTCCTATTATTAAATGACTTACTAGATAAAGATGGACAATGATGGCTCTACATAAGTCAAGGAACTCTAGTTATTGGTATGACCCTAAGGGGTGCTTATATTGGGTTAAATGTATATGTTATGAATCCAAGGGGGGAATATATGGGGTTAAATGTATATGATATGACACCAAGGAGGGCATATATGGGGTTAAATGTGCATGCAATGGATAAATGTATATGTAATAATGGTCGACCTAATAAAGGGGCCACATGTGCAATGTGTAAATAGGTATATATAGAGATTAGGTAGTCATTATTGAGAGAATATGTGATTTGGATGTACGAATGTATTGGGGTATTTTGAGGAGGTTCTCATATTCTTTAAGGAGAGATTTTGTAACTCATCTTTATTATCTATCTTGTAGTTGTGCTCCATGCTCACATTTGGTGTACATGGTGTGTACTCTAGTTTATTGTGCTATCTTATGTTAATATCATATACATTTAACCCCATATATTCCTCCACTCGGGTAATACTAGATATGAAGAGGAAAAAAATGAAATTAAGTCAGAGAATTTGGACAACGGGACGACCTTTGATGTCCTTATTGAAAGGAGGAGGTAACATAATGGAAAAAGGAAAAGGAAAATGAGTCGAGACATCAAATTACAACAATAGAGGATGAGGGAACCCACTTATCAAGAACCTATTAATCAATAACCTTATGAATAGGAATACTCTAAACGCAAACCTGAAGGATAGAGAGATAATAAAAAAGAAAGAGACAAAGAGAAAGGAAAAGACAACACAAAGAATAGAAAAGTGAAAGAGAAAAGGATCGCTGAAAAGATAAAGAGAAAGAGAAAAGGATTGTGGAAAAGATAGAGAGAAAGGATAATAGAGAGACAATATGAAAAACAAAGATAAAGGTTGGGATAGATAGAGTGGAAGATGGATAATTATGCAAATAAATCTATAGAGAAGTCCAATACATCTTCTAATTAGTCCACACAAAAATTATAAACATAGGCCTTGTATTTGGATAGAGAGAACAAATTTAGATATGTGTGGACGATTCTGATGAAGATAGATATATCTATTCTTGCTAGAGAATATCTTAAAGTTTGGATCCAACCCAAATCCTCACTTACAATGGAAGCACAAAGAGGGACAACCAATTTTTTACCTTGGATGCAATATGGCAAGCATGTGGAGAAACACAATGGGATAGAATGTGGAAGAGGGAAAAGTATGCAAATAAATCTATTGACAAGTCCAATAAATCCCTTGAGGAGTCCACACAAAAATTGGAAACACAAGCCCCATATTTGGAGAGAGTGAACACATTTAGATATAATGTGGACAATTTCGATGACTATAGATCTATCTATCCTCACTAGAGAACATCTAAAACTTTGGATCCAACCCATATCCCCACTTACAATGGAAGCAAAAACAAGGATAACCATTTGTTTACCCTCGATGAAATATGGCAAGCATATAGAGAAAAATACAATGTAAATAAATGGGCACAATTTTAAAGGTTCCTTATGGGTAGTTTCTCTATCATGATGTAGAAAGGAAAACTTGTCACATCCATTTGGTAGCTAGGAGAATGTTGTCTATAGATTCAAGGAGACTTGGGCTTATTATGGTGTGAACATATCAATGTTTAATTAGTTGAATAATATCAAGCAAGAGAGTGATGAGATAGTTGTCAAGTATAATGCACAAATAAAGGAGTTGTTGAGCCAACTTAGCAATCAAGATCCAAGAGAAGATAAGATTAATTGGTTCATATTAGGATTAAACTTGAGTATTCCAACAAATGTCCAGGTAGCAAGGCTAGGAACATATAGAGAAGAAATCAATTCCACACAATGGATATCGAAGGAGAGATAGATGTGTTTATTATAGATAGAAAAAATAAGAAGGTTGAATGGGAACAAAAATTGTACAGAATTGATCTGTAAACTGTTGTGGATATTCCACTGGAATAGATTGTCTCAATAGATCTTCTAATATTATGAAATCTTAGATTATGAAAATTAATTTCTTAGATTCCATATTACTGATTACTAGCTTGTTGCTTGAAATTATGAAAATAATTGAAATGTGGAAATGAAATAAATGAGAAAAGATCACACCATCCACTCAAATGAAAAAAATATATATCCTGGGAAACCCAATATGGGAGAAAACCCAACTAGAATGTGAGGCCTGTGCTCTGCTCTCTTTTCTGCAGTTATCAATAGCAAGTATAAAGAAAGGGACACTCACTATGGAGTTTCCTTTGACACTGTGGCTTGAATGACTACTACAAAATCTCCTAACTCCTTTGTTATGCTCTCAAAATACCACTCCTCGATGATTTTCTCAACTATGGAACAAATACAATGCTAAATAATGGAATCCTTTCTCCTCTTAGTGGCCCGATATTTAACATAGACCAATAGTCATCTAGGGTTAGGGTTTTGACTTCCTCAATACTCAATTAGTGATAAGGTTTGGACCTTCTAGAATCTTCTTGAAATTCCACACATGGCTAGCCCCATATGTGTGAGTAATGGGGTATGATGTGGCATCCACTCATACCATGGTGGTCAACAAGGTAGGTAGGTCAACGTGCATGAGGCATAATTTTTGCATAGGAGCTTCAATTGAGTCCTTTGAAGCACTGTCAGAAAGGTCTCGGAGAGTAGAACACCATCAAGGGCATGGGCACAAGGTTTGGACAATGTAACACAAAAAATGTCATTTAATGCCTCAAAATGGCTCTAGAAGGTTCCAAACTCCAATTTTCCAAACTGGGACCTGACACTACAATGGCCTTACAAATTGATTCCTCCAATGTTTTCCACCCAAAAAGTACCAAGATAGATTAAACATTGTATGATGATCCAATCCGGATCATACCTCGTTGTTTAGGGAAGCTTTTGGTCCCCAAAAGATTTACTGAATGAGGTAAGGAAATTTTTCCTCTAACTTCTCCCTAGAGTACCATTTTGATTTTCCTAGAAGTTGTCATTTCAGCCCAATCTACCAAAGGTTAAGTTGCCCCTGTCTTGTAGTTATTGACTTCCTCTACAAAACTATGTATTATGCCAACTCTACCTGAGCATCTAGTGTTAAGTTCTCTATGGTAGGTAGGACCTACTCCTCCTCCTGATCCAAGAAGGAAGGCTCATAGAGTTTCAAATTCTCTACATTCACTACTGAGCAAATGCGCATGTATGGGGGTAGACTGAGTCTATAGATATTATCTCCTACCTTCTCCAATACCTCAAAAGGACCATACCACAGAGCCTTGATCTTCTTATAAGGACCATGTAGTCTTTCCTTGTTCAACTGTAACCAAACTCTGTCTCCCACTTTAAATGACTTATTGGTTATGTGCTGATCATGTCTAGCCTTGTATTTTTCATGTGACTTCTTCAACGTCTCCTATAATTGTAAATGGATCTACCTAATCTTTTCAACAAATTTCTATCTCTCAACACCTCTCATGTGATGTTTTCCCTCACTCCTCCTTGTTGTCCATAAACAACATCCAAGGGAGAAGGCAACGAATACTCAAAGAAAGTTTCAAAAGGGGACTTACCATAAGAAGTATGGACTTCTTTGTTATAAGAGTGTTGAATATAGACCAAATTTTCATCCTAGGTCTTTGAATGATTTTGATTATAACCCCTCAAAATTTGCACCAAAGTCTTATTGACTGCTTCTCTTTACCCATTCGTCTGTGGATGGAATGAGGTGAATATCTTCAACTTAGTGTCCATCTTCTTCCAAAGTGTAGTCCAAAAGGCATTGAGAAATCTAGTATCCATATATAAGATTATGCTCCTTGGTATACCAAAGTGAACCCAGACTTGTTCAAAGAACATTTTTGTTTCTTCTTGTCCTTTGATGGTCTTTTTACAAGGAATAAGAATGCACATCTTGTTGAACCTTTCAACTACCATAAATAAATAGTCATCTCTCTTCCTAGTTGTTGGAAAACCTCCCACAAAATCCATGGAAATGTTTTCCAAAGGTTGAGTGGGTACAGGCAAGGGATGGTATAGACCTTGATTCCTATTAATGGTCTTGTTGGTACAACAAAGCATGCATCCTCTGGTATATTGTGCTACTTCTTCTTGCATTATGGGCCAATACACATACCTCTATAAGTTAGAATTTGCTTCCCAACACCAAAATGTCCTCCAACTTTGGAGGTGTGAGCCTCTATGATAATCTAAAATATTTCACCTTTAGGAACCTAGAGCTTGCTTAGCTTGTAGAGTAACCCATTATGGAGATGATAATTAGCCTCATTGCCACCTTATTCTACTTGAATTTGGCCATGTAGTTGTTGAAACACCCTCTTGAAGTCCTCATATTCTGTGTATGCATGTTTGTATGTATCATGGGTAAAAGGATCCATGTGCATAAGAGTTCCCAAAGTTTGTATGTATCATGGGTAAAAGGATCCATGTGCATAAGAGTTCCCAAAGTTGTAATCTTGGATGTGGGTGGCCTTGAAAGCATATCTGCCAACTTATTAATGCTTCCCTTATTATACTTGATGACTAGATGAAATTGCTTTGAAAACCCCATCCACTTGTAATGTTTGATTTGTTGAAGCTTACTCTGGGCTTACAAATACTGCAGTGGTTGGTGATCTGTGTGGATAATGGTTTCCTTTACCATTCGATAGTGTTTCCACTTCTTAAAAACTTGAACCAGGTAAATAGTTCCTTATCATAGTTAGGGTAGTTTAAGACTCCCCAATGAAACATTTCAAAATGATAACATATCGACTTACCTCCTTTCATCAAAACTGCTCCCATAGCATACCCACTTGCATATGTCTCCAATTCAAAGGGATTTTTCAAGTTAGGGAATGTGAGAATTGGCGATTGACTGATCCTTCATTTTATCTCATCAAAATCTTTCTATTGATTCTTTCCCCACTGGAAACTCTTACTGCTCGTTGTTACGACATGGAGTGGTGTAGATACCATTGAAAATGATGCCATGAACTTCCTTAGGTACTATGATTCCCCAACAAAGCTCCTAGATTTAGTGACATTGGTAGGAATTGGCCATTTTTTGATGGCCTCCATCTTTGCAAGATCTATCTTGAGCTCCCCTCCACCATTCACATACCCCAAATACACCAATGATTGTTGAAAAAAATTACATTTCTTAAGGTTAGCCAACAATTTGTGCTTTTCAAAGTCTCTAACATCTGCATGAGATGTGAGATGTGATCCTCCCAAGTAGATCTATAAACAAATATATCATCCAAATACATTGTAACAAATTAATTTAAATATGAGCGTAATACATCATTCATTAGTCTCATAAATGTAGTTGGTGCATTACATAAACGAAATGGCATGACCAACCATT
>CBVK0100609710.1:0-11769 GCA_900067695.1 Picea abies | reverse complement strand
GGAGGTGATGGAGGTTGGATCATCTTCTGTTTGCATAACGTTATGCTGCAAAACTATCGACTTGACTGATTTACTTGGGGGAGTTGGGATACCCATCTTGGAGAGGAGTGGTAGCTCGGCCTTGCGAGGCAATCTGGGAGCTAGACGAAACCTCCAGATAGTGTGTGGCCCCTTTGCAGCTCGGGGGGCTAAGGGGGAAGAAGAGTACCCCTAGCATTGGCTGGGAGGTACCGGTGAGGTCTCGACGATCAGCGAACGAGAGTTGCACGGAGCATGGGATGCCAATCGGAGTGAGCGAACAGGAAACGATACACTTTCTTCGTTTGAATGGTAAAATGTTGTAGGTTTTATGATTGGATCTGCATGATTGATTATGTAAGTAGATTGGATGTTTAGCTTGATAGCTGAATTTATTGGCCTAGCTCCTTGGTTGTCATCTCCTATGGCCTCGTTTTCCTGCATGTCGTGACCACTCTGTGGTGTTGATTGTGACCTTGAGGTTATTTAGTCTTCATCTCTAGCTCGTCAGTCCTCGCCTGAGCAATCGGCCAGGAGCCTAATCTACGGTCGTTTCCTTAGTGTTAAAATACCTATGGATCTCAATGTTATGCTTTCCTGTGTGAGGATGATGAAGCGAAGGCGAACCTTTTAGCTGTCTACCTCTGTGGATGTCCTTGCCTGATTGTTTTACTTGCATCCTTTAGTACGGCCCTAGCACTTGGATTATATTGCTCCCTTGATTGTTTAATTTTTGCACCTTGACTGATAGAAGCCTACGATCCCTTCGATGAGTTATCCTTATGGCCCTGGCATTCTCTTACTCTTATTAGCGTTTTGATATTGGTGTTATGAGATGTAAAAGATCACTTCGGCGAATGTAAATTGTGATAGCTATAATCTTAACTTCTGTGTTCAGTAAGGTAATGATGTAAAAAGATTGCTTCAGCGAATATAATTTGAGGTAGAGGTAAACTTTAACTCTTGGCATTTTGTTTAATTCTTGGCATGCTTTCACCACGTCTTCTTTTGGGTGTGTTTTTTTTTTTCCATTTTGATTTTTGGGCGGCCACTTTTAAATCCTTGACCGTGTTCCTCTGCTGAGGCAGGAGGACTGTGTCACCCATTTGCATGAATACCTGTGTGAAATCTTCCTTGGGAAATTTTTTTCTTTCTCGCTGCGTTTCGTATCTTACTGTATTTTTCAATGGTATCATTTACCTCTGTACTGTATTGAATCGATTGAAAACCCTTTTAATGTATTTGGACTATGCTATTGGGACCCTTGGAAGTCAGTGACCTTAGTGAACTAGTCAATGCTCCTCTTTTAATGTGAATGTTGAGGAAGGAATTCCACGCTCTAATGCATCTGTTGATTTTGCGTTGGTGCATTTCTGGCAATTTCAAGCTCTACATTTTTTTTTAATCTCGTTTTTCTCTCTCTTTTTTTTCGTTTTTTAATCTAGCTCAGAATGCCTACGTTTTATACCTCTATTTGCTAATTGTGTTTCTACTCGTTTTTCTCTCTCTTTTTTTTCGTTTTTTAATCTAGCTCAGAATGCCTACGTTTTATACCTCTATTTGCTAATTGTGTTTCTACAACAATGATTTCATTTGCCCTTTTTGGTTTAATGTATTGGGTTGATGGCATTGCTTTTGAGTGGATATGGAATGTGGTTAAGTCGATTAGTTGCCATCAAATGGGCACGATTTCCATTAGCTTGTAAACCTGCATTTTTTTCTCTTTTGATAGAAACTATATAATTCCTTCTGGTGCAGATCGGTTCTACATTATGTTCTTTTTGTGTGACTGGAAACATCGTTGTTCTTTTACCCCCACCGTTTTACAGTCATGGTAATTTTACCATTACTTATGCTACCACTTCTCACCTTTTTGGACAGCCTGATATGGGGTTCTGTTACGTTTCAATTTTACCTCTAAATTTTACTATACCTCGCAGTAATTCTCCCTTATTACACAAGGTAGTAATATCATTAATGCTTATGGTTGTAAAATTTATTATGACGAAGTGACAGTGTGAAAGGCAATAAATTTTTATTGGTTAGTAGAAACGACAATTGAAATGACAGGTGATTTTACAATAAGTTTTTAAAAATGACAATTGACGTTTGTTAAATGACTATAACAGTGTTGAGTTGTCCAGATTAGAGCCACATGCTAACACCTGGGGAAGGGCAAGTAGCGGTTCCCAAGTACTTGATAAACAATTGGTTAACGGTTTAGCAATACGCCTTGAAAATAAGATTGGGGTTTATTAAAATATTGTTGTGACAGCTGTGTTTCCTTTTTTCATGGAAATCCCCTTTGATTCCTTTATTGTGGTGTTTTTTTTTTATTGCAAATGTATATAAAATATTCCTTGAGTATTAAATAATATAGTCTCTATGTAGGCCCTAAGTAAATTAATTCATGGACCATATTAAGTAAATGTTTTAGATGATCATCTTTAAAATATTCTTCAAGATACATCAGATTTGGATTTCCATTGGAAGCAAGATTTCAAAGTTATGCTCTATCCTTAGATTTTAATTTTTGGAACTCTTAAGTAAACTACGTATAAGATGTGACCTTGTATGACTAACCTAGTTTTCAATGTGGACAAGAAATTAAATATCTCATTTTTCGTTGAGGTAAAATACTTGAGTGGTATTAAATATTATTGAAAGGATACAAGATTTCCTTGGAAGTCAATGGTCAAGATATAGTTTATATTAGATTCTGTTATGAGATATAAATTTTAGGTTCAATGAAATACTTTTAAATTATTTTGAAAAACTGTTAAGATTTAGATTTTATTGGAAGTAAGTAGTCAAAGTTACACCTTCAATAGATGATTCTTTCATTAGATTCCATTATTGTAACAGTTCAGAGTGTAAGTGTATATAATAGGCGACCTTATATAAAATAACATAGTTTTCATTATGGGCACAAATAAAGTGTTTCAATGTCTACCTTACGCAATTGCTTTAAAGGGGTGACTTTAAATATTCTTGAAGGATTTATAGGATTGATCATTCTGGACTGAAGTGTCTTGGATGATCTTGATGCTTTCATTTAGCTTTGTCGGCTTGGACTTGATTGTTTGGGGTGGGATGTAGACACCTCTTTGTTCCTCAGAATAGTCACCAGCCCTGAGACCTTAAATGGTCAAAATCGATGGAAACCTGGGCTTGAGCGTTGCTTGGGAAGAAGAGTACCCCTAGCATTGGCTAGGAGGTATCGGTGAAGTCTCGTCGTTCGGCAAGTGGGAGTTGCATGGAATGCGCGGATGTCACGTAGAGCGGGCGATCAAGAAACAGTACGCTCTCTTCATTTGTATAGTAGATGTTGTAGGTTTTATGCTTGGATCTGCATGTTGATTAGGTAAGTAAATTGTTTGTTTAAGATTGATGACTGAAACTTTTCTTAGCCCAGCTCGATGGTTGTTGTCTACCATGGCCTTTGTTTTCCTGCACGTCTTGACCACCTTGTTGTGTTGACTGTGACCTTTGTGGTTGTTTAAGCCTTTGTCCCTAGCTCACCAGTCCTCGCCTGAGAAGTTGGCCAGGAGCCTGATCTACGGTTTTCGTCTTAGCATTGAAAGACCTATGGATCTCAACGCCCTACTTTTCTGTGTGAGGATGATGAGCGGAGGACGCACCGGTTAGTCGTCTACCCTTGATGTTTGTCCTTTGCTGATTGTTGATTCCACCATCTGGCAACAACCTCTACGTGTGGATTATCTTGTGTCCTGGTTGTTTTTCTCTGCGCCTTGACTGATAAGAGCCCTTGCAATCATTCCATGACTTTTCCCATTGGATCCTTGCATTTCTCTTACTATTGTTTGCATTTCTGTATCGGTACCCTAGAAATGGAAAAACATTTTTTTTTCTTTATCATTGTGTGTGTTATTGTTTTGGCATCCTAAGTGATTGAAAAAGGGTTTTATTAAAACTGTTCGCATTCTGTTTGGTATCCCTGTGTGTGTTTTTGTTGGGTACCCTAGGCAAAGGAAACACTAATTCTTTATACCTGGCTGTGATTGTATTGTGTATTGATTATAATAACCATTTATCTACGTTTAGTATTGTTTAATGACTATAATCATGATCCTCTCTACGAATAGTATTGTGTAATGATTGTAACACGATTTTCTCTGCGATTGTATTGTGTAATGATGGTAATAATGATTTACTCTGTCATTGTAATGCATATTGACTGTAATAACCTTCCCCCGTGACCTGGGACTGTAAAAACTTGATAGCGATTAGTCACAGGTCGCCTTCAATGTATGTAACGAACTGTGGTGGGTCAACATTTCAAACTTTTTCTTCTAGCACGGTAAATTAGCGATAGTGGATTAGTTACTGTGATGTGTATTAGATGTAATTGTTGCGGTCCTTCTTTAATTCTATGGTGAACAATATCTATGTGAAGTCAGATAACCTCTAACTGTGCCTGGCCGCGAGACCTTTTGAGACCACAATACCTACCTGGTGGGCAATGGTGATTCAACATTTATAATTTCGAGTGATAGCACTTTGCCTAGCGCAGTCAGATTGAGCATTTCACCCTTGAGTAGTGTTTTCTATTAGTAAGGCCATTCTTAGTGAGAAAAATGAGAACTATCTCCTTAATGCATGCTTTTGACACTCCTGAATCCCTATGAAATTTCCTTTCTAAATTGCGTGCGGTTGCCTTGATACCTGGATATTTTCCTAGACTTTTATGCATGTGCCCTGCCATTGGATACCTGGCAGTTTTTCCAGAGGTTAAGACCACAATTTTACTTGATGCCTGGCGATGGTCCCTTACTTATGATTGTGTTCCTTTATTGAGGCCCTGCCATGAAGTCCCTGCCTCCTTTGTGTTACAACTTTGACTGTGATATTTTATATTGACGTTTCTGACCTTACCTTCGTCTACGTTCTAACATCCTTACCAGCCAATAATATTGATGACAGCCCCAACCCTTATTTTTTTTTATTTTTTTTAAGAAAAAGAGACATGTCCAAATAAGAGGTATTTAAATTTTACAGCTTTAGTATTGACTAAATTTTAGACTCGCTTATTTGAATGCCTTTAGTGCTAAACTAGACTCATACATTAATGACTAATTGTAAATTTTAATCCTTAGAAATTGTGTTAAATTGTGATAAAGTGGGTTATGACGTTACCTGTTGTTTTAGATGGTAATTGTAGTTCATGCTTTAGTATGGATTCTTTTATTTCCATCTCTTCAACTCCATGTTTTCTTCCTCTCTTTTAACTCATTTTGGATAATGTAACTAGAATCATACTGATTCTTGTATTTACTAACATTTCTTTAATGCTATTAGGTATAATCATGTTTTAACTAGGATTATCTCTTAAGGAGTGATGTTTTTCCTCTTAAACAAGTTCTTATTAATGGTTCATGTACTTATCTCATCTCATTACATACATTTATGGATATAATTGGATATGTGGATATAATTGGATATTTGTAGTTAATGTCTAATCATGATTTATACTTGCTAGATTGTTTGCTTTTAAGGTCAAGTTAGAATTGCCAAATAGTTGACTAGCTGAAATTTAGACTTGCTAAACTGGATATGTAATTGATATAGTTGACTAGCTGAAATTTAGACTTGCTAAACTGGATATGTAATTGATACTATTTGGATTTATAGATGTCGTCTAATTGGTAACTCAAACTCATTAAATTGAGTCGTAATTCATGTTAATTTCGGTTAGTAACTCGTTGACTAATGGAATTTAGACTGGTTAATCAATCTGTTATTAACGCCAATTTAAATCGTAGATAATGACCATTTAGCCTTGATTAATGGTTGGATTGTTGGTGATATCATTTTTAGCTTGCGTCTTCCATTGAGGGTGTTGTTGTTTATTATAATTAATGATTGTCGTTAGCTTAGTGGCTTGGCCTGCTTGTTTCGGGCGGGATGTATACACCTCCTTGTTCCTCAGAACAGTCACCAACCTTGACACTTTAAATGGTCAAAATCGATGGTAACCTGGGCTTGAAAATTGCTTATGTGTCCTGGAGGTCCTAACCATTGCAGGGTAGGACAGACGGGTAGTCATTCTTATTCTTGTTAGGTCATGTTGTTGTTGCGTGAGTTGCTTTCATGGTGTTCGTCGTCCTGTCGTGTTGTTGAGTATAATGTCATGTTTACCTTCCTACACACACACAAACACAATTTTTTTTTTACCTTGTTATGTGAGGCTTGATGTCATGATGAAATGTGAGGTTCGTTACAATTTTGTTGAGGTGTCCTAGATGCTGAGAATTACCTTTTTATTCCATGATCTTCACAAAAATCCATGAATTATTTTGATGTGAACTCGCCTCCATTGTTTGATCTCAAGAACTTAATTTTCAAATCAGTCTCATTTTCAAACATCTCTTTCAATATCCTAAAACATTTAAATGCCTATGATTTTTATCTTGAGAAAGCAGACTGTGGTCATTCTTGTAAAATCATCAATAAGTAGCATGAAGTATTGCTCACCATTTATCCCTTTTTTCTTAATTGGTCCACATAGATCAATGTGCATAATCTCCAATGGTTTTTTTGTAGAGTATTCCTTCGTTCTGAACTCAGTTATTGATTGTTTTCCATGTAGGAATTTCTTGCACATAATATTGGGTGGATTTGAAATTTCAAGTATTTCTCTTACCGCTTCCTTTCTGTTGATTTTTACAAGATTGTCAAAGTTCATGTGACCCATTCTTCTGTGCTGAAGCCAACTTTCATTTTCCTTTACCAAGCAACATATTTCCTTTCTAATCTCATTTAATATGTATATGTTGTTTGGAGTCCTTACTGCTGTAGCCACCAATTTTCCCGATCCTTCTTTCCTTATCCCAAATTTATTTGAGTCAAATAGAAGTGTATGTTCCTGGTAATACATTTGAATCACACTTAGAAGATTATGCTTCATATTTTCAACAAGTGGGACATTTTCTTCCATGGCATCTTTACTTCCAAGCTTGACTGTTCCTTTTCCTATAATTTTGGCTGAGTTATAATTTCCAAATGAAACTGATCCATCTCTTTCTTTCTTTAGAGTTACAAACTTATCCTTGTCACCTGTCATATGCTTTGAACAACCATTGCCAATGTACCAATCACTTTTTCTACTTTGGGATTGTAGATAAATAAAGCTTTCTTCAATATTCAGTTTATCCTGCTTCCTTTTCCATATTCTTGATGGTTCTTTTAAATGATTGTTGAAATCCTACTTTGGTTCCTTTGACGAACAATCAATATGCAATCTTTGGCCATGTGTCCAAAATGGTTGCATTTATAACATTCTACTTGATTATTTTATGAGCCAAAGTTGTTATAGTTTATGTTATACGCTTCATGAGGCTTTATAAGATGATTTATTCTAGAGTAGCCTTCATAGTTTCTTATATTATTAGAATAGGCTCTGCAATTTAGAGCCTTGTGCCTAAAATTGTTACAAGAATAACATAAACCAGGAAAAATAGTTTAGTACCTGAGTGTGGGGGGTCTTGTAAATGGTGTCACTCTTCTGTAATATTGTTTTTGAGTTCTTTCCATTGATGGTTGTTGATTATGAATTTTGGATCTTCTAGGTGGTGCAGTTCTTTTGTAATTTTCTTCTTGGGTTCTCTCCTTTTCCAAAGTGTTCTCATTTGAATGATTTCATTCTCCTGCTTGATGGTACCTTTGATGACTTATGCATAACTTATTTGTTCTTCTTACTTTTTTATCATCATGGAGTTTGAACCTTTCTCATTATGCATTTGTTTGTATCTCAGTCAAGACATATCATAGTATGGCATTTGACTGCTGATGATTTCATCCAATATTTTGGTGATGTTTTGTTGCATGTATTTATTTTGAAGTTCCTTCCTTAGAGAGATTGTTTATTATTCCAAGGTTTCTTTTATTGTCTCCTTTTCTTCCAACTACTTTTTAAATGTTTCTTCAATCCTTCTAGCTTATTCCACTTGAATATTTATATTCATAATAATCTGCTAGACTTCTTCAAAGTTGGGACTTTTAGAACCCTCCTTTAGCTTGATCAATTCTTCCTTGAGTGGCTTGTTTTTCTTCCTTTCTATGTTTAGATCACTTAGGGAACTGATTAGTTCTTCTTCAATATCAGCTTCACCTTCTTCTTCATAATATTCTTCATCATTTTCTAATTCCATAAAGAGTACTCTCTTTGAGTCACTATCATTATCATCATCCTCATCTGATGAGGAACTGTCTTCTCTTGAGTAGAGTCTTTTCTTGAAGAATTTCTTTTTGTTTATTTTCTTGTCTCCTTTATGATATTTCTTTTCTTTCTTGGGAGCTTCTTCATCATTCTTTTTATTCTTATAATAAGAATATTTATTAGAAAAATGACCAATTTTACCACAATTAAAACATTTTAAAGGAAGAGTACCTTTGTACTTTCTAGTTCCTCTCTTTAACTTCCTTACGAAGTTGGCCATTTATTCATCTTCATCTGAGTCATCATTGCAACAACAGTCTGAATTTGTCTTTTTATTCTTCTTCTTTGTCTTCTTGGATGCTTTGAAAGTTTCTTCCTTCTTGGATGGATTATCTTGCTCTGTTCTAATTTCATAAGCTATAAGTATTCCATGTAACTTGTCCATGGTCAACATAGAAACATATACTCTTTCTTCTAGCACTGAAATATCAGGATCAAATCTCATTGGAACAGACCTTAATACCTTTTGAACAATCACTCGTTCTTTAATTTCTTCTCTTAATCCTTTAATAACATTCACTATTTTGTCAGCTCGCAGAAAATAAGATGTGATATCTTCATCTTCCTTCATTTTTAGTTGTTCAAATTGACCTCTTGTTGAACCCCATACTTTTTTCTTTCCTTTTCTATCACTTTATTATACTTAACCTTTTTATTTTAATTTGTTTTTGTGTTATACATTTTGAACTTTTCTTTCCTGCAACCTACATTTTCTACTTTACTTATCCATTTTCTTTACGGTGGGTCCGCGAGTTAGAATCCTTTTTTTTTTTACCTTTGTGAACTTCAAATTGTACCTTTATTTCTGTGATCAACAAATTGAAATATACTTAGAATTTTATTGCTTCTTTCCACCATAGGTTGGTGAGCCCCCAAGTCCTCTCTCACACTTTGTTCACATTTTGAGTCCGAAAAATCCTAATTCTTAGTTTCTTTTCAATATTTTTCTATGCTCTACCGTGGGTTTGTAGGTTGGTAGAATCTTGAATTTTCACTTTAATATTTCCTACATGTCCACCCCTGAAGTGATTTGATTATTTTCTTGAGTCTTATTAAATAATAACATATGGATGAAATCTATTTTTCCATATTATGAAAAGGTTGTTATTAATGGCACAAGGCTCAAGAGAATTTCATTTAATTCACATTTATTTCTCATTCAGAAAAGTTTAAATTACTATTATCTGGCCAAAAATCTCTTTTGCAAGTATTCTCTCGCTATAGAAACAATTCATTAACTTCATGGAAACAACACGACAACAGTTATACAGAGATAATGTGAACATATTTTGGCGGTAAGATCATAATTTCCTGTGGTCAAGGTCATATTGGTATTACTCTACTTTATCTCTCCTTCAAATAAATGAGAACATAGTGTGGACATATGGAATTTCTCTCAATGGATGTGTACAAGAGGTATTTTATTGCAAATAAATTGTCACCTAGTGTGTTTATAAATACATTATGAGCCGAAGAGTTATTGAACTTCAAGAACACTCGCCTATTTCTTTATCTCCTCTGGTTTTTAGAAAAAAATGTTAAAATTGTCTGACCCAACTCTCACTTTCAAGGGTGAAGAAGCCAGAGATTTCTTGAAGAAATGGAATAATGGACATGACCTTTTGAAAGAGTACCTCAGATATTTCTCAGTATTACCCGTCAACATAACGAGAATTTATGTCATTTCTTTGAAAAATACTTATCATGAAATCACATGGGTATTCAACAGAGTTATTGGTCAAGAGAATACAACCACCATTTCTCTATTAGCTCTATATATTCTATATTTCACAGTTCATGAAAAATATATTTTTGACCGGGGAAAGATCATCTCCATTGAAATTTCTTTCCAACTTGCTAATTTAAAAAAGGATAAGAAATTATTTATGGCATCATATTTAGTATTTTCAATCACATATTTCCATGGTTTCAAAGGATTAACAATTAGGAAAAGGGTAAACTGTGAAGTGGACCCTATCACTGTTTGGTATCAAGCCCTATGGAGACAAAAAATTTCCATATTATTTTATGAAGTATATAATGATTTTGTTATAGTTTTCAAAAAGCTTCTTTTTCAGAGAGAATACTTCTAGAATATCGTCAGAAGCAATGCATTTCTTAGATAAAAAGAGTACTTTAGAAAGGATGGAAGATTATAATGTTATCATAATTTTTTGTTCTAAATAAAACCCTACATTTGTGCAATATTATAGTTCAGACAAGTTATTCATCACTGAATTCGCTAGACAATATGGATTTTGGTTGCATTTTTTCCATGAAAAAAGGAAAAAAGCAATTTATCACATCTCCTTGGAAAGTTAGGGAAATTATATTGAGAAATATGGACAAGATAGATGAATTTTCGACCCATTTTATTCATATGAATTTAAAGTATGTAGAAAAAATAAGAAGGTTCAACCCTAATAATGTATTCATGAAACATATGCAGTTTGTAGGTTTCAACAATGCATTCACTCAAACAATTTTATGTGAAGAATAAGTCAATAATATGGACATCCCTTTGTAGGATGATGGTGGCATCGACACTTTTCTGAGTAGTACATACCAACACAGGAAAAGAGGAAAAGGACCAAATGAAAAAAAAAACTCAATCTATGATAATGTCACAAAAGAATACTTCACTCAAGAATAATGTTTAAGCTACCTCTCAATCAAAACCGGTTATAAGCATTAGTTCAAGAGGAGATGGAGATAAAAATACTCCTCATGGAAAAATTAAAAATTCTCATAAGTTTCCAATAAGGAAGAAGAGAAAAGTCCCTTTGAAAGAAGAAGAATAGGTAGTCTCAGAAAATGATGCTCATAACCTATCTCTTGAGGATATGGACCTGGAAGTTAATATTGAAAATATACAATTTTCTGAAGTCAAGCAGAGAGTACAAGAAATTCAACAAGTCACATTGGAAATTGATGCGCATGAAGAGAAATTCTCAGAAGATGAGTCTTTCGGAATGCAAATTTTGACAAAAATTCCAGAAAATCAATATTTGAAGGATTACACTAAAAGAATAAGAAAGGAAAATATCGCTCTGAGTATGAAGTTAGGAAAATTATTGCATCACAAATTTCTAAAATTCATAAAGTGATTGGTGAGGCTTTGGATGTCTCAATTGATGATTTGGAGGTAGAGAATTCCAAGTTAAAATAAAAAGGTCAATGAATTGGAACATGCTCTAATGCCACCTCCTATTCTTGCAAGCCCTTTGGACATTGAAAAATGAGGGACACCAAATATGAAGTTAAAAGGGTCATCAAGTTTATTAATGGTTGTTAGAAAGTTTGTAGAAGAAAACATCAAGAAAATAATGTCTCTTATTATGGAATCTTGGGAGGTGTCAAAGTGTAAATGTGTTGACCTGCAAAGAATATATCTAGCTAAACAATGATACACACATTTGCAGAGAGAATTGGAAAATGAATAAGAAGGAGAGAAAGAATGGAAAGAATTCTCATTAACCGTTTTGAATAATGAATAATTTACACATGATATA
>CBVK0100609593.1:0-12495 GCA_900067695.1 Picea abies | reverse complement strand
CAATAAGTGAGTATAACCATTGTGTTTATGGTATATTCATTATCTTGGTGTTATACATTATGCTTGTTGCAAGCACAAGCATGGTTGAGGTCAACAGGTTGGGTCAGTTGGCTAGGATACTTGTTACGAAAGATTTGGGAGAAGCAAAATATATCTTAGGAATGGAAATATGCAGAGATAGAAAATATGGTAAGATTGGTTATCACAACAAAAGCATGTGGTCAAGATACTCAAGAAATTCAATATGAATAATGTGAAACTGGTAAAATCCCTTTGGCTTTTGATTGTAAATTATCTTCATGTTTATGTCCTAATTTATGAAGAAGAAAAGGGTTATATGTCTAGAGTATTATATGCTAGTAGGAATTTTGATTATTGCGATGGAGAAATGGTCATAATTTCACATGCAGTTGCTGTTGTCAGTAGACACATGGAAAAACCAGGTCAAGAGCATGGAAATGGGTGCTTCAAACAGAGAAGCAGAAGTATCACCTACAATGGTTGCAGTGATTTGGCATGTGGTTATGATTCATGATATTTGGACAAGTGCATCAATTTATTAGACAAGTTACTGATGGAGAAAGAATGGTCCATATTGGAGTGAATTGTACAAGAATGTTCACGTAACGATATTGTTAGAGAAGTTGTGGAGTTGTGATGGTGTTTGGATTCTCTTGAAGGAAAGGTGATGGATGAATTAATTAAGGGCATGATATATCAGGTAAATTGTTTTCAATGTGGATATTGTTGGAAACATGCCAACAAATTTCCTAATGCAGTCACATGCACATGCATGCAACTATGTTAATACGCATGCATGAAATCTATTTATGAACTATTTGTGTAACTATGTGATCTATTCATGATCAGTCTTTGTAACTATGTGGTAGATATTATATATACGAGCATACCCATAGAGGTGTCAGTGCAATGTGTGATCAATGTGAGTGCAAGCTTGTGTAAGGAGAAAAGAGAAGGGTTTGTCATGGTTTTGAATAAAAGAATACCAATTATCATTGTCATGGTTTTTTCCCTTATTGGGTTTCCACATAAATCACTGTGTAAGTTGTGGGATTTTTGTGCTTGGTTTAATGCATGTTTGATCTTGCTCGTTTATGCTTTGGTTTTATGCTATGTTTTTTGCTACCATTTTTCTAAGTACATTTTCTCCAACGAGAATTTCTTCAATCTATATAATGTATAGAGTATAAAAAGTAACGAAGAAATAATCGTTTCAATAAATCCAAAAGGTCCAAACTGGATCATTATAATTTATAAACCCATGGACAATAGACTTCTTGGTCAACATGGAGTTTAATATCTATCTAATCGTTGGTTCAATACCTCTGAAAACCTATAACATTTAATTAAGAGGCTCAATTTGGAATCCTAGAATGTCTTTTCATCATAAAATTGAATGGTATGAGATCATCATTAACTCAATTCAAACACAATACTTAAATTTTGGCATCAGAGTGCTTTTCAAAGGTTTTAATGATATATCATTTCATTTTAAAAATAAAAGTAATGATATTCTAGAGGAAAATTAAATATTTAGAATCTATAATAACGTTTAAATAATATGAATAAATAATAATAATATTTAAGAAATATATATTTCAAATTTGTAGTAAGATGTTATAAAAACTGCATGGAAGTGGATACCTAAATGTCAAAAACACCATGCTAGGGTTTGACCTAGCACTTTCGGATCTGGCTAGGGTTTGACCTAGCGCTTTCGGATCTGGCTAGGTTTTGAGATCTGGCTAGGGTTTGACCTAGCGCTTTCGGATCTGGCTAGGTTTTGAGCAATAGGTCTCAATGCTACTCTCTGTCACCACCCCAGGCAGGGAAATCATGCTCCAAAATTATGGAGGGTCGTGAGGCACCTCTTACAGTCAGGGGGTGTCACAGGATCCTCCAGGAGAAGGATTCCGTCAACCCACCTTCGAATTTTCGTCGGACCAATGCTCACACATCTTCTTCAAGGGGGATTCTAAGGGAAAGGAAATGGACATCAACTATGGACCAACATAAGACAAAGAAACACGCTCCAGGGAACCTAGAAAGTGCATACTGTAGGCACCTTCGACACCAAAATATGTCATTAGCACACCCATAAACAAAGAACAAAAATAATACATGTAGGACTATGTGCTAGTAGGAAAATTTCTAGGTCTCTGTCCCTCTGAACATGAGCTCATCAACTGGATTCATCATTAGTGGAATCCAAAAGGATATTACAACCTGGAACTACGCTCCAAGGGTTTCTTTACCATCATTTTCCATAATGTGGAGGACCGCAATCGCATATTTCATGGAGGACTTATTCAACTATGTTGGACTCTTTCTGCGCTTCTAGACGGATAATTTTATCCCAAAAAAAAGAAGACTTTGTGCATGCCCCGGTTTGGATACGCCTATACTCTCTCCAGTAGGAGTTTGTTTTAGAGGAGATTTGGTCAACATTGGCAACACCATCGGAATCTATGTAAAATCCTCAGAGTAAACCAAACAGAGAAGGTACACCTCCTATGTGTGCATCTATTTCTACCTCAACATAGCTAAGCCTCTCCCAGGCTCCATCACTCTATAATACCATGACAAGGAATGGTCTCAAACTATTGATTACAAACACATACCATTCATATGCAGAAAATGCCACAAGCACAAACATTTATTCATGGACTATCCTCTGAATGTGATAACCAAAAGTGATAATCCTGAAACAAGCAAAGAAAAATATGGATTCACCCAGGTAGGGGGTCAACAACACCATATTGCAAAGAAAATAATGTCGATGGAAAATAAGGAAACCCCCTCCGAAAACTCCTTCGACGCCCTTGAGTGCATTCCTAAAGACATGGACGTACCCAAGATACCCCAAATGGAAACTTCTACCCATAGCAAAGCAACAAACAATCCCTTGAATACCCTAGTTATAGAGCAGATCCAACCTTCTTCCCAACCCCCCCCAAAAGAGGGTGAAGCTTCTGACCTAGAGGAAGGAGAAACCTAAATGGATCTAGATGAACAATATCTCATAGGAATAGATCTGGAAAATCTAGAGCAAGCCTATTGCAAGAAGGAACTATACACCATTCCCTCATATCAACTCCACAAAGTTCATAAAGTATTTATCAACTCCTCGACAAGCTTAGCGGCCATATCCAACACGGGCTTGGGCATTCAACGCATTCAACAGAGAGAGCAGCACAAACCTCAAAAGGATGAGAAGGAAAGAGGAATAAATTCTACCTAGAAGCTCATAAAGGAAATCAATAAATTCATGGTCATCTCAGGTTAGATACACCTCATCTATAACACCTTCCCCCTCCTCCCCTCTCCCTCCTCATCATGAAGATGATATATTGGAATATACAGGGTCTCAACATTCATAGTAAGAAAAAACTTCTATGCGAAAGGATCATAGCAGAACAACAAGACATTCTTCTACTTCAAGAAACAAACTATGCAGTGGAACAAACGAAACAAATTCTCTGTAGATGTTGGAAACAAGGAAACATGATGACCATCGATGCCAGACAAACAACTGAAGGCCTAGCCATTCTTTTGGAATCCTCACTCTATATTCATGGAAAACCTCTTCTCAACTTGTTGGACAATCTTCGTTGGATATTGACTCATTAGATCTAATCAACCTGGCATCCTTACCAATGTCTATGGGTCAACTATGCAAAGGGAAAAATTAAACTTCATTTAAGATTTGGAGAGGCCTACCACTCTCATCAATGATCGTAGATGGATACTAGGTGGAAATTTCACCCTGTTTTGAAACCTTGAGAAAAAAAGGAGGGAATCCACAGATTAGACCCGAAAAGTGGGATTTTTTAGCATCTACTAGACAAGCACTGTCTTGTTGATTTAGAAACACAAAATGGACTCTACACCTAGTTGAATAGGCACTCAGTTTCCCAATAGGTGGCTTTCTGGTTTGACCATTTCCTAGTCTCAAATCTCCTCATGAAAAATGATCTCTCCATCAACACCAACATTCTAGACATAGGGGGATCTGACCATTGGCCCCTTGAGATAATAATTGATATCTATGGTTCTCATGGCCTAAATCCATTCATATTTGAGCGTTTTTGTCACACCCATCCAAAGTTCCAATCCATGGATATGAACTGGTGGCAGGATGCTACAATATCTCATGGATAAAAAATATATCGATTCCAGTAGTGGCTTAAGAACTTCAAACAACGACTTAAGATTTGGAATAAACAAAACTTCGGTAACATCTTGAGCTGAAATGAAATTTTAATGATCAAATGAACCTCTTCCAAATGCAGATCAGGAATCACGGCCTCACGGAGGAACTCAAGGAACAAGAGAACCTCTTGAAACAACAATTGGAGGAAAGGTGCTCTCAATAAGAAGGCTTGTGGAGGCAGAAGTCTCACATACAATGGCTCAAGGAGGGATAACGCAACACAAAATTATTTCATCGATCAACGATCCAAAGGAGACACACCAATCATATCACTCAATTGGTCACAGAGAAAGGACAAACCCTCCAAGCCCATGAAGATCTAGAAAAATAATTGGTTTCTTATTACTAGAACCTGCTAGCTGAACCCCTTAGGGATAGATCTTCAGACATTGACAAGATCACCCCGAACATTCCACGTCTAATTACCTAGGAGAAGAATGAGGCCTTGACCACACCCATCATGATTGAATATGTTGACCTGGCTCTACAAGATACCCCCGAAGGAAAATCCCCAGACCCCGATGAATTTATGGTGAACTTCTTCCACTTTTGGTGGCCCATGGTTCAGGAGGAATTATGGGATCTCATCAAGGACTCAAGGAAATCAGGTCAAGTGATCCCTTCTCTGAATGCAACTTTCCTGGCCCTCATACCCAAGATAGAATAGGTCAATCATCCTAAGCATTTCAGACCCATCACTCTTTGTAATGTGATCTACAAATTGGTAACTAAATTCATCAACAGGTGCCTCGATCCCATCCTTCCATTCATCATCTCTCCCGAGTAGTCAAGGTATGTTGAAGGAAGGAAAATTCTCAACAGTGTCCTCCTTACCCATGAAGTCATACACTCTCTTCAGACCACAAGAAATCTAGCTATGTTACTAAATCTTGATCTCTCCAAATCTTTTGATAAAATAAGTTGGGAATACATGAAGGTTGTTCTTCTTTCTTTTGGCTTTGCACAAGATTGGGTTAACTAGATTATGAATCTCACCTCTTCTTCCTTATTCTCTATCTTGGTCAATGGTGTCCCCTCCTACCCCTTCTCTCCCACTCGTGGAATATGGCAAGGGGACCCTCTATCCTCTTTCCTCTTCAAAATCATGGCAGAAGGCCTAAGCCACTCCATCAAAACCTCCATTGTAGACAAATCTCTAGTGGGACTACCTCTTCATGTAATAGAGCCCCTATCTCCCACATCCAATTTGTTCATGACACCTTAATGATGGGATCCCCCAAATTTTGTGAGGCACAATGAATCCTTAGTATTCTCAATACCTTTTGTGTAGCCTCTGGAATGGACATTAATCAGGAAAAATATCATCTCTTCTTTTTTAACACCTCGATCCAGGTTCAACGCCATATCACCAACATCCTGGGCTTCACTCATAGCTCCCTTTCGTCTAAGTACCTGGGTATCCCACTCATCAACAAAGCCCTCTACAACAGCTCTTGGGATGGGCTCTTTTCCTCAATGAGGAAAAGGATCTCCTCATGGACCCTTCGCTTGCACAACTTACCCAGTCTCCTCATCCTCCTCAAGTCGGTTATTCAACCCCTTCCCATATACTCCTTCTAACTCTGGTAGCCCCTAACTTCATTCTAACTTCCATCCAATCACTTCAAAGGAACTTTCTCTTAGTAGGAGAAAAAAATGAGAAAATGATAGCCTTGATCAGCTGGGAAAAGATATGAAGGCTAAAATCTATGGGTGGGCTTGGCTTGAGTGACCTTACTGTTCTCAACAAAGTTCTAAGAGCTAAGACTTGGTGGATATGGCTAAATATCCCTAAATAACTTTGCGCCAAACTTTGGAGGAAAAAGTACACTCCAGGCATTGAGGAAAAACAATTTGATTCGATGGGATGATAACACACTGGGATCCTCGATTTGGAACACATCAAATCAAATCCACTTCTTGATAGCTGACCATGCCTTCTGGGAAATCAGAAATGGGAGAACAACACCCTTTTGGAAAGACTCTTGGAAATAATGGTCTGCTCTAGACAGACACCCCATAGTCAAATCCCTTATCTACCCTACCATGCAAGAGGGCTTACTCACAGTCGTATATTACTAGGAAAACAACCCCCAAGGGGCCATGTGGCACCGTTGGAATTCCACCCATACATAACTTCATATGTCATCGCACGTGGATCTCCAGGCATGACACAACACCGTCTCTTCCCGAAAAATCTAGATTCATCCAGGTGAGGATATTATAATATGGGGGCACTCCTCCCAGGGCACCTTCACTGTGACATTCCCAAAAATAAATTAATTTCGAATTTGAAAATTTTAGGAAAATTATTCCATTTTTGGTAAATTTGAACTTGGAGATTTTTTTTCCATTTATGGCAATTCTGAATTTCGAATTTGGAAATTTGTAATTTATTATTATGACTATTGGGCAAGGATTTGACTTGACCCAACTAAATTCTTGACAATGACACTTGTATGTAAACATAATATTGTTTTAATTATTGCAGGGAGACAAATGGAACATCCATGTTAAATTCAGCTGACCATGACTCCATGAGTGGGGAACATGTTGGAACTACCTCTGGGTTGATTGTTACAAGTGGAAAAATTTTCCTTTTCTGTTTGAATGATCGTAAATCTGATGTAATGTATTTACTGTATCTAGAACGAATTATTTCTAACTTTGTGGGATGAATTAGTTAAATATGTAGCGAAAATCACTAAAGTTTGTATGGATACAATAACCTGAGCGAAAAATGTTCGATTATACGCATGTAGGAAGTCAAAATTTCGACAAAATAGTTATAAATCAATTCCCAATTAGCCATTTATGATTGAAATTAAAATCTGTATGAAAGTTAGAAATTATTTGATTTCTTCCTAGGATAATCAAATGGATTTGTGTGATTAAATTATGGAAGTAACTTTTGTTCTATAATTAGATTTATGTTACAATAGGAGTATTTCCTATACCTTGAAATTTCTGGTGTAAAACATTTAGGCACGAACAAATTAAAACTAGTATATATATATGAAGTAAGTATTTTCTGCAAGTGCAAATTCGGATTCATAAATGAAAATGGGTCGCTATCTACTACTTATTGTAGATTTAAGCTACTCTGAACCAGTCCTTTTTCCATGTTAGAACTAAATTAAATGCATAAGAGTTGGAATAATCTAGTGAAAGCGATAGTCAGTGTACTTCACCCAATTTAAATCGAATACAGTAGACCAAAAGAAATCAACGAATATATTATAAAACTATGGGAAACTCTTTCCTTTCTTTAATGAGTTAGGCCAATGGTATAGAACAGAGTTGTGTGGCATAAATAATAAGTATAGTATTCAAATTTGAAAGAAATAATTACTTCGGTATAGATTATCATTCCGAGTAAATTCGACCAGGATTGTCTTTCTAATAATTCAAGAAAAGAAGTATATTACATAGTTGACCAGGCTATTCATTCAATTACAAACTCAATAATTATACATGAAATGGCATTATTCCATTAATGGAAGAATGACTCCAAGGGTTTACTCCAATAAACGTTACAATAGACATAAAACTAGTTCTAACAGATCTAGTTGAATCATGATCCCCTTGGGTGATGCTAGAACCTATAGAGTTAGCCGAGAAGTGAGAGGCTCGAAACCAGAATACCTTTTGTGCAGAAGGCTGCAACGGGTATCCAAGACTTGCATGAATGGAGACCCTGCAAGTATTCAAGTCCTGTAAACATTAGTCTTTATTCGAGGGGAGACCCTGCAAGTATTCAAGTCCTGTAAACATTAGTCTTTATTCGAGGAATAAATAACAAAGAAAAGTAGGTTACAATAGGACCTTAAAAGTTAAACCGATGTTATCCGTTTCAGAAAGACACTTATCTTGTTGATGTGTGGGTTCAAATCCTTGGCCCATCACCTTCTGTCTACTTAGATGTTTGGCCAAGGGAGGAGGACGTCGTACGATCTTTGATGTGTCCTCACAACAACAAGGCCCATAATTAGTGATACATACCAGATCTCTTGAACGATTGAAACAAAAGAAAGAAATTATATCCAGTCGCAATCATATCGAATGAAATAAAACAATTGATAATACTAGTCTTCTTAGCATCTAAATGATGCAAAGATATATTACAAACCTTTCACACAGAACAAAGACTACCTAATCTGTTGAGTTTAAAACCCCTCAGAACTGAATTAGCGCGAGTAGTTTTTATAAATTTGATAATCATTACAGGGATGCCTTTCTACTAAATTCAATGATGCAAGCAATGTTAAATGACAAGTAACATCTGTGAAAGAAAAGGAGCTCATATGTCGTAGGGTTTCTCTTTTAAACTATTCAAGAAAATCGTAGCGGTCATGTACTAGGAACACTAAACAGTAATGTGTTAAATAGAAAGGAAAGAAAACATGACTCCCACACAGTCTCACGAGGATCCATCATTAGACTTTACTTACTAACTATAATGGGTAACGCTAATCATGAACTACGGAATCCTAGGAAGTGAAAATAAAGTAAACCTCATCCCTTGACAAACCGGATAGGAAGGAACTGGTATTGGGTGTGTTGGATTACTAAAAGAAAACTTACTCCATGTTAAGACTATGAACAGTTCCACGACAAGCTTTCCCTCCAACCTCTACTTACTCCAGCGGGAGAATTCAAGTGAGTAATGACATTTAGGTTATGAAAAACCCAGAAACGATTTCACCCCAAAGAGACATTACAAGAGTAAATCCCATAAGACAAAACAAGGGTCCAGGGTTCCAGGGGCACTCAAGAAATTAAAGGATAAATCCACGATAGGCCTTACCTACCAAAAGCAGGAAATAATCCAAGATGGGTGTAGGGGGAAATGATAATGATAGGTTCAAGAAAAAAAAAAAAGTTTAACAAGAGGAATCTATTAATATACTTGAAAATTTTCAAACCCCACTTCTTAACCAGATCACAGAGCCAACGAAAAACTTACCAAGAAAGGCAAATGGCATCATCATTCCTCAGGGTAGCATTTCTCCCCAAATCATGAAATTCTTCAGTAAGAAAGTAGTTTGCAGAGCCTTTCATAAACTCCATAATGATATAGTAGACACATTAAAAACCTATGAGAAAAACTTTACCTACGAAGTTAAATGCTACAGTATGAAGGACTACCTATCCATGTGCCAAGGGTAGAGATGGCAGAACTGGACTGGATGAAGGGCCAAGTAAGAATATTGAAACTCACGTACTTAAGTTTCCATTAAATGATGGAAACATAACCTTAACTTCCCTCTGATAGTATTCTATTCTTTCACCTCAAAACATTCGCAAAGTAATTGAGTCCCTTCGAGATTCAACGGGTTGGGAACTCGTTTACCTCAACTGCCTTGCCACAGTTAGTTATGTATTCGAAGGAAATTCAGTTGGGACAAATTTTAGTTAAGCTAAAGTTAACTTAGGATCTCGCTACCTAAAAACTGTTGAGTAAAGAGATTGGTATGTGACGAATAGGAGTCATATATTTAATCGAGACCATGTTATAATGCTAAGCTCCTACCACTAAGGCATTTCTTCAACTATATGGAATATCTCCAACCTCATCGATATAAGTATATATTATATAGTAATCCATTACTCACTTTCGAATGGACATTTCAAATAGTTTTTTGCGTAACCCTTAAGGCTCCTTTGTGTAGGGAGAGAGACTAGGACTATAAGTCTTAAGGCTAGTCTCGAGGTATAGATAGTTATGTCTAGGTGAGGATTAGAATCAAAAGGGGAGAATTACTAAAACCCTTGGAGGTCTTATCGTATAAATTCCTACATCCTGTAGATTAGACAGGTTTGTAGATGGCACCATACGGTGAGACAAACTTAAGTTACGACAAGAAGATTATAGCTTTAATAAAGATTTTTTCCTTAATCAACAATCATGTAAGGATGAAATTGGAGACCAATGCCTCATATAATTTATTTTTTTTATGGTAAATTTGAGGTACATTACATTCACCATCAAAGAAGCCTACAACCTCAAGACCAATCATCTTCTTCCACCCAAAGAGAAAATATGGATGAAAATTTGGGGCATCAAGCACTGACCCAAAATCAACACCTTCCTATGGCTTGTTTCCCATAAAGTCATCCTCACCTAGGACAATCTATCAAAAAGAGGATTTGTTGGTCCTTATTTCTTCCCTCTTTATGAAAAGGAATTTGAGACACAAAATCACCTGCTCAATCTTTGCACCTACAATACTCAAATTCTGTATTGTGGTGCCTTACTCATGCACACCACTGATCACAAATGAGAAAGCCTCAAGGAAACTATCGAAGGATGGAGGGACTTTGTTTTTCACTCTCCAATTCTCAATCACATTTGCCAGCTCTTTCTAGGCTTCATCATCTGGATTATCTGGAAAAAATGCAATAGAAGGATCTTCCTATCAACCCAACTGGACTAGAAAATCGCATGGAACTTCATCTAGGACAACATAAAAGAAACCATCCTCCTATAGGTCTAGACAGATGAGGATCTAAATTTCCCTCCTCAGGAAAAAATAATTCTGGAAAACTCGGTCACTAACATTCAACCTCAAACTCATGGGAAAAATAAAGCAAGGAAATTCTGAGAAAATCTTTCACATTGGTCCCCCCCTTCTCCAGGGTATATCAAGCTAAAATTTGATAGAGCCTCCAAAGGCAATCCAGGACCTGTAGGCTTCGGGGTCATTCTTTGCAACAACCATGGGAACATAATGCTAATAATGGGGGGCAATATTGGTCATGACAAACATAACACAACTGAGCTTTGGGGAGTCATAACAGGGCTATAGCTTTCCCAGGATTGCAGCCACCATAACCTGATAGTAGAAGGGGATTTTCAAAGAATCCTGAACCTTCTGGAAAAAATACTCAACGGAGCGGATCCAAATTGAGTTTCCCCCTGTTGGCGACTCACCTCCAGATTAACCACCATCGCAGCTACCATCAAACCGCATATGGTCATAATCCCTTCGCATGTAAGGAGGCAATCCAACGAAATAGAGAACCATCTCGCTAACATGGGAGTAGCTCTCAAAGGACCAGACATCATTTTCACTTCCCACATTGATCACACTATTTTCCAGGACTGCATCAACAAGGCTCTCAACTTGGATATTCCCTCGGACGGAGTGTTAGTGTGCAACACCTGGCCATCGGAGGAGCTGACATACTCCACCTCTCTATGGGACATGTGATCGGCACATGCCAAACCTTCCATATTTTTTCACAATATCCCTCCGAAATTCAATTCTCCTTATGACTCCAACCACCCTCCACTAATGCAATGCATCCCCCACTAGCTATTTAATTTGACAATGGTGAAGGCCAACTTACCAGTACCTCTGAGAGTGTGGGCATTTAGTCCACATGTGACATACTATGTCAATGTATCACCTCTACATACGCCATTCCATTTCCTCTTTCTTGTCAACTGAGGCACTATCCATGGTTCTCTTGGTCAATTCTCTGTTCTTTCCTTTAACATTATCCCTGGTTCCCTTGGTTCATTATTTTCTCTTGCAGGATATGCCTCGGTAGAGAGGAAATCCCAAAAGGGGGGCTCTCTTGTATCGAAGCAGAGCATCCATGGCTCATCCCTCGCCTGTTCTTGCACCACCCCCTAACTCCTCAACCCTGACGTTCGATGACCCCTCCCCAGAACATCAAAGATTCTTGCCACTATATTTTTCTTGGGGATGCAAGGTGGAATGGCTCGAACTGGAAGGGAATTACCTCGACTTTGAACCCGGTCCTATTTCATAAATCACTTCACCTTAAAAACCTTCTCTGGCACAACAATCTCCACCTGCCTCACCACCCTCCGCCCACTCTGCTCTTGTTCCATCTTCCACCCTTTCCTCTCCCATGCCACCTCCTTCTCCCTATGACTCACGACCAACTTATTTTCCTTTTCCATTATTGGAAGGCCTCTATATTTAGATGGACAAATTATTTTTCAAGGAAGAACTGCCTATTCCAACACATCACTTTTTCTCAGATGGTGCATCATGCGCCTCATGCTTGTCTACTTCATGATCTTGGTAACAAGACTCAATCTTGATTCTCTAGGACTTGGTATTCTCTATCCGTGAAGACATTGACATCTTTGCTTTTGTATGGAGCATCTCGACCAATGCACAAAGCAATTGGAAACTCTACTATCGTTCATGCTTCGACCCATTCAAGTGCAGAATTTGGACATCGTTTCATGAGTAGGCGCTATACTTGCTCCGGCACCACAA
>CBVK0100609552.1:0-22956 GCA_900067695.1 Picea abies | reverse complement strand
ATATATATATATATATATATATTCCTTTCCTCATCCTATTAGTCCATCCCTCAATTCACTTAGGCATTCCCCTTAATTCACTTCAACATCCCCATTTGTTAGTTGAGGAGGATACCTCTCCAATTAATGTTACAGTGTTTGAGAATCCACACTTTTGTTTATTGTTTTGGCTATCCCCATAATTTGCTCTTGATCTGATAGCATGGTAGATCTGGTGCTTTATGTACTTCAAGTGCAATGTACTGCCTTCATAAGAAATTCCAAAGCAAAACCATGCTTTAGACTACAACTTCTTCGATCTATGACCTTATTGCAAAATGAAATCCTTAGGGCCAACTCCACTAACATCTTCTTCTCTAGTACAATATTTGTACGTAAGTATGTAGAACTATCCACTCCAATGTTCACAGTGGATTGTACCACACTCGAAAATAAACCAAATACATCCCACATGCTTTATGTATTGCATGATATTACAATAATCCCTATAACAAAACCAAGGTTCATATAATACAATATACTTTTGACCTACTTATTGTTCAAAATCTATGGCTCCCTTATACATTTTGGGAGAATTTTTGAAATACCAAACATTTGACTCATTATTATTATTACCATTGATCCACTTAGACAAAATATACTCATGACAAGGACTTGACTTGACAGCCTAGACACACTCAAAACAATGACACATTGTACATCTTTACAGACTAAGACCCAATGAAATCCTTCTAGAGCAGGATGTGGAGGTTGACTTGATTTGCAAGAAGAGCCAAATTCTATGTTGAACATCTTGATATCTTTGTTTTGGTGTACTAGTTCCTGATTGAATTCTCTGGCTTCCCTAGAAAGAAGGTATGTAAGACAAATATCTTTATCAGGCTTGTATTCAATTTGAAGATCATAAAAATATAACCAAAAACTCCATATTAGTACCCTGTTATTGCCTTGTTCCAACAATTTGTGGTTTGACAACATACCCTTCATATGTTTTAAATCTATCCTAACAATAAATTGGATTGGTTTAAGAAATAGTCTAAATCTTTTGATTCCATTTTTTACTGCTAAGATCTCTTTGTGAGAAGAAGGATAATTTAGTTTTGCACTTTTGAAACAACTAAAGGCATACATACAAACTTGTATGTACAGAGGTGCAAACTCGGGAGATTTAGGATCTTCTGCTTGATTATCTGTACAACTTTTGTCATGTTTTCATTCCAAGTAATTTCATTGCTTAACCTTTTCTGCAAGCACTTGACATTCTTAGATTGATTTAAAAAAAAATTTCTTATGTAGTTAAGACTACCAAGAAATCTTTGCTATCATTTATTATCAAGTATGACATCTGGAAATTCCGATAATGCCTTTAGCACGTGCTCTTGTAGTTTGATCCTTCCTTGTGATAAAATTAATCTAAGATATTCTATCATGGTTTTGCAAACTCCAACTTGCTTTTGCTCAATACAGTGCCATGCTTGTACGTTTTGTCATAAACTTGCTCTAGATGTTGCTTATGTTGATTCATATCTAGAGAAAATACAAGCAAATCATCAATATAATCTATAACAAATTTAAGATCCTTAAACACATATTCCATCTGTTTTTGAAATTCAGAGGGAGCATGCTTCTATTTAAATGGCATCACACACCATTGGTATTATCCATGTGGTACTGCAAATGTTGTTTTGAATCGGTCTTTGGGAGTGATACCAATATGCCAGAATCCACTTTTCAAATCAAATTTACTTAAAACATCATTACTACCAATCTTAGCAAATAATGCATATTTGGAAGGCAAAGGATATTTGATTGGTAAGAGGGCTTTGTTGAAGGCTACATAGTTTATCACCATTATTGGTTTTCCTCATTTTTGCTCAAAATGCTTATTAACATAAAAGGCGGGACTAGCCCAAGGGCTTCAACTAGGCTCAATAAGCTTTCTTTTGAGCAACTCTATAATCTCAATTTTACAGCACTCAAGTTCTGATGGGGACATATGATTGGCAGAAGCCTTCTGGGGTTTATCTGTATATCCTTCACAGTATGGAAAATCTACAAAATAATGTTGTCTCATCCAGAATGCATCAGGATAATAAGATGTGCAGTGATTTTCTAGCTTTTGTTTTATGTCATAAATCACCTCTAGTCCATGCAAGTTTGCATGCCTGACTATTTTCTCGAGTTTGGGGAGTTTCTCTACAAACAAATCTATTCATCAATAGGCATATTGTTCTGGACTTTACTTTCATACATCTCTTTGCTGGGTAACGATATTATCTTTCCTTGTACTGTAAAACTTACAGTTCTATGGCCTACTGTCATTGGCAAATATTGTTCACAAAATCATGGCCAAGCAAAATATCAGATTCTATGTCAAAAGCATACACATTTACAGTGGTTTTGACTCTATTTATGTATAAAGGGAAATCAGGAGAAAAACTTCTGATTGGGATCCTTGTTTTATTCACAATAGTAAAATATATCTGGATAGGATACCAATAATATTCAATTATAGCACCATATTTAGCACATGAACTCATTGCACCGTGTCACACTGTGCATCCAGAGAATATTGGTTATAAATTGGGACTTTGATATCCACATAAATAACAAGCCTATCATCAAATCCTTTACATTCATGGTTTAATGTCATGACAAATTGATTATCGGGTACTAAAGATTTTGCTTCTTGTTTTGTCATCTGACTCTATGGTTGAGGACTAAATAATTCATTTCATCCTTGAATTATTTTTTGTTTCTACAATTGGTCAAATTGTCTTTGCAATTCTTCAAGCTCTTCTTTGTTTGTTTTGACAAAGTTAAGGATTTCTTGTATCATGTTTCTTTTTTCTTAGGTCACTTCTTCTTTCTCCTTAATTTGTTTCTCTAATATAGCCTTAGAACTGAACTGTGAAATATCCATATCTTCATATGAGATTTCATCAATGACAGGGACATGATGTTTGTTTTCATATGATTTTCTTGAATGTAGGAATCTTGGTTCTTCAAATCTTTTTGTCTTGGGTATGGTTTATATTTGGAAAAGGAAGAGGAGGAACATGGATGGACTTGGATTTATTCAAAATCCTTGTCAATAGGATAGTAATGTGCAATATCCACCACGTTGCACTGCGTAACGACATAAAGTTGTTGTTGGAGAGAAGAAATATTAGAACGAAGTTTTTGAGCTAGTTGGAAATCTCCAAGAGTAAGAGAATGAAGTCGAACCTGTAAGGAAGAAATTTGGGATTGGAGATCCGAAGGAGAAGGATCTCTTCTAAGCATTTTGATTTTAGCAAGAGAGATAAAATCAACATATCTACAGAAGAAGAATCATCAGAATCAATAGAGAGTTTATTTACAAGAGGAAGATCAAAATTAGAATCTTATGATTCAATGAATGATAGGTACTCACCATCTGAACGAGTATCTATTGATTTTTCTAATTTCCAGATCTGATAATTATTACCTTATGATTTCAAACAGATTTCAATGCCACTGTTATCATAGAATAGTTACAAACTGAAAATTTCAAATGAAATAAAATTGCAATGGAAATAATAGAATCATAGAGAGATAGCCATGCACAATAGGCACAAGATTTATCCTGGGAAAACCCAAACTCGGGAGAAAAACCCAACAAAATTTTCTCTAGAATAAATTTAATCCAAGTTCAGAAATACATCACCAGAAAAAATGAAGAATCCAAGCACATAGAATGTTTCACCCTAGTGTGAGGAAGAACCCTCAAGCATGGTGCATCACTAGACAAGATAACGCAACTGACACTACAACTGAAACTGTAACTAGCAGCTGCAAATGACAATTGACACTGCAATTGGTAGCTGACACGAAGCAACCGGGCAATGCGCACTAGAAGAGGAGAGATGATGAGATGTGTAATAATGACATGAACTTGCCTTTATTTATACTAGTAAAGTCACCTTATTTTGCTGGTAGGGACGACTTGTCATTTTTTTTGTCTTTTAACTTTATTTTATTTCTTTTGTTTCTTTTACAAGTGTTTCTTCAATGGATCCGACTTGATCTTCTTGTCTTCTATTTTCTTCTTGTGCTTTCTGGATTCTTCTTCAATGATTTTCTTTGTATTTTCTTATGGAGAATGACTTCCCAAAGTTGCAAAACTTCAACAGTTTCAACCAATTCCCAATCTGTTGGATCATAAGCAAGTGTAAAAATATCCATTAACTTGTGTTGGGACTTGGTTTTATCTCGTAGAGGACATTGATTTTCCCAGTGGCCGGGATTATGGCATATATAACAATTTGTCTTTTTGTTGGGAGCCTGTCTTTTACTAAAGAATGTTTTCTTCGATTTTTTCTCAGACTTATAGAACTTACGAGACCATTTGAATTTGTACCGAGGTTTTGAAGACCTAGTTTGACAATCCTTCCATTTGCAATGTTGTCCACAACTTGCTTTTTTTTTCTTAGTTTTGCCACAACCAAAATGATAACTTTTTACATAAATGTCACAAACAAAATGATCAAATCTTAATTGTTTCTTTACAAACTTTGCAGTTTTCCTACGTATGCATTCTTTCTACAAAGTTGTCATAATTTGCTCATGCAATCCTGCAAGTGAAAAATCTTTGATATCAATTTGTTCATTTAACATTCTTTCACGTACTAAATCATGAATCTTATTGAGCATCACAAAGAGGTATTTTATCAGATAAGCGGGTTTGTAGGGTCATGAGATTTATACAATAGATCTTGCATTGTACAATAAAACTCAAGGAGATCTCTAATATTACATAATCTCTTATTCATAAATAAGTGAGAGTACAAATGTGCATCAATTTTAGAATCTCCATAAAACTCATGGACAACTGCTTTGATTAATTCTTCTATAGGCTTTTCTAATTCCATAAGATGTAACTTATCTTCTAGATTCAGACTATTCCACTACAATTCCAGAGCCTGTGAAACCTCGTGTCGGTATTAGAGCTAATTCACCCCAAGTGACATTATTTTTAAAAATTTCCTTTTGAGTTTTATCCTAGACAGACCATCTTTGTATCATCAATGTAATCTCATTTTTTATTTGCAATTTAAATTAGAGATGGGAAATGATTCTATGTTTTCATGGCTAAAACTAGAGTGGTCCTCAAAGTTAGCCAGGTCATAAGGAATCTTTTGATTCCCACCATATTTGGCATTGCACCATTTCTCTCGGGCACTTTGGAAAGGATGCCCACTTTGTTCATCATTTGTGCCTCTTGGCACTTCTTCATGTTTTAATACAGGCCCTTTTGGTTGTTCTTGTTTAACCATTTTGATTTCGATCAATTCGATTTTAACTGACTGGAGTTTTTCTTAAGCCATTCTAACAACATTTTCTATTTTTGGAATTTTTGTTCAAGCCTTGTAATTCCCTTAAGTAGGAAATGTCTGCAACATGAGGGCTTGTTTTTATCTTCAGGATGAAAGAAGTTGAATGTTTGTTTATCAACTTCTTCTAGAGAGAGGGCATGAAGGATATATTTGTTCTTTTTGTAAGCTAGATTTCAAATCTGTAATTACTTCCATTATTATATCTAGCTTTTTATTTACTTCTTATAGTTCTTTAGCTCGAGTTTCTGAATTATGCTCAAGATTATCTAAATCGACATGCATACCAAAGATTTGACTTTTTTCCTGCAATATGTCTTGAGTCATATCATCAATGTTTTGTGAAATGCAAACAATTTGGTAGTTAGAATAATTCCGAAGTCTAACTATATCTTAGGATATTTCTTCATTGGTCTTTATGTATTGAATGAAGTCCGTGTCAATGACTAGACTTCCATCTTTGTATTTAGGAGAAAAATTGCCTGGGCCAAGAGAACTTTCTGGCAACATGCTTGGCTTTCCAGTTGACTCCTTTTCTCGGGGAAGATCATATCTTAGCATTTTAATATCCCGAGGAGTTATTATCTATAGGCAACCTAGATAGTCTATTTGTTGTCGTAGATGTTCAGACTGTGAAGTGCTTGTGTTTGGTTGTGTTCCTCTATATCTTTCGAAAGATCCTACGTCAAATGTGCTCTAGATGGGGTAGAGGAAGTGGCTTCATAGAACTTGCAGAATGAGTGTCTCATGGTTGGAGATATGCTCATCCAACTCTGTAAGTCTAGGTCTGGAACTAAGATTGGGCTTGGATCTAAAAAGATTTTCTACAGACGTGGCAGTGTCAATTCAAACACTTTGAGATCTTCCTAGTTTCAAAACAGGGCCATGATTGGTGTTGCATATTTTTAACTATTGCAGCTCTGTTAGAGAAAGATACTTCTCTTCTAGGCTAGTATATTTAGAATTCCATTCTTCTAGGATTTTCAACTCTGTAAATCTTAGAGTGATCGGAGTTACATTTCACGGGCCTACCACCATGCCTTCACACATAGTGCATATTATGAGTTTTGGATTTAATGTGGGAAGAGTGGTAGAGACAAATCACAAACAAATATTAGTGTGTAATTGTAAAATTTCAGAATGGGGTGATATGTCAAAACCTTAGAACTGGATGTAGGCTTGTAAGAAGTCAAGTATGTGTGGATCAGTAAGAGAGACTTGAAATCATGGTAGAACAGAGGACCATACATGGCCGTTACACAATGAGGCTTGGAAACCTTCAATCGGTGCATTTTGGAAATTTGTATGTCTAGAATCAATAACACAACAGAGGGAGGACACATTCAGACCTGATTTGACCAAAGGATTAATCCCAAACTGAATAATTCCAAGATGGACATATTGAAACCCTTGCTCTAAATCCCATTCTATATCATTGCGTTGTAAGAGAGAAACCTGATAAACTGGTTCAGATTATGAAATAGGAACATTGGTGGAAACATAATGAATTAGAGTAGATGCACATAATTTAAACATGGGTAAGGCATAGATCTTTTCGGGACTAATATCGGGAAGAGACCACTTTGGATTCTGCTCAAATTCTTGTGCTATGACTTGAGTATTACATAATGGACCATATTTACTATAACCTGTACAACCTGACTGCTATGGTTGCATTACCCAAAAGGAATGGAGATAATTTCATCTACTTAGAGTAGATCAATTATGGGATCACCATCATATGTTTGGGAATCAAAGTGAAGGATAGTAAAAAATGGGATGAAAGAGTGGGCCCAGACCTCTCATCTCTCTACAACTCATGAATGATTAGAGATACAAGAGGATCTCTCTACAACTCATGAATGATTAGAGATACAAGAGCATATCAACTATCTTCAATCAAGAATAGGGGGAAGTGACCAAACAAAGTTTAAAAGAAGAAAGAGAGATATGTAGCAAATTGCATAAGGCAGACAGAAAGGAGGAGGAGGCGTGGTGCTTGAAATATAGAAGTTTGTGGTTGAAATTTGGAGACAAAAACACCTCTCTCTTCCACAAACATGCCAAAGTAAGATCTCAAAGATATATAGTGAAAGAGATAAGAAATGAAGATGGGAAAAGGTTGACATAGTTTGGGTTATAAAGGAAGTGGCCTTTAATAACTTTAAGGATCTCTATACCATGGAAGATGTGGCAAATATAGATGCATTGGTATACCATATTTATAGATCTGTCTAGAGAAATAGAGGAAGAGGACATTATTGGAGTGATTTGGGGAGTAGAGCCAAACAAAGCTCGAGGTCCAGATGGATTCTCAATCCATTTCTTTTGTGCCTATTGGAGCATCATAAAGCATGACTTAAGGTGAATACTCAAATTTTCCATGAATTAACTTAAACTTAGAGGGAGTACTAATTCCTCCTTTCTTTCTCTAATTCCAAAGGAAATCTACCCCTCCTCCTCATTTATATTTCATCCTATCTCTTTGTGTAATTACTCTTACAAAATTTAGACAAAATTATTGTCAAATTGGTTGAAAGTGATTCTCCCAAATATTATCTTAGACAACCGAGGGGGATTTATTCAGAAGATACAAATTATCGACAATAGCATATTGGTGCAAAATGCATTTCACTCAAGTAGAATAATTAAAGAAAAAATGATGATTATAAAAAAGGACATGGCAAACACATTTGACTATGTACACCATTTTTTTTGGTTTGAAGTCTTACATGAATTTGTTTTTGCATAATATTGCATCCAATGGGTCAAGTCACTACAAGGAGAACACCTTCTAGAGTAGGTCTTTACGGAACCTCCCCGAAAAAATTATCCCTTCTCTGTTTATAGTGGAGGTGGGCGACTAGAGTTTTTTGCGGAGGTTTTTTTTACCGATGCGCATGTAAGGTACATCCACACCAGTGCACACATAAAAAAATAACGCATTAGTTCTTAAATATTCAAAAGCACCGTAATAAGTTATAAGAAAAATAACAAGCACTGATCAAAGCGCACCAATGCCATTGAATCTTACGCCCTGGTGTTATCCCTGTCGTGAGGCGCACTGCAGTAAGGCAAATAAAAAACATTTCCCAACCAATTTTCATTGTTACACTTCATCTTGTGCTTCCAAACTCTCAAGAAAGCACATATTCTCACTCTCCTTCCAAAGATGCCATGTTTCTTGTGCTCTACAAAGAGTTGCAGAGCAACACTGGTAGATTCCACACATTTCCAAATTTTGAAAATTACCACAAAATTTCATTTTCTCTCAATGGTGGAACCATGCCTCATCAGGACATAAGAAACCATGTAAATTATTTATTACCTTCCTATTTAGATTTTCATTCGATTAAAATTTGAATTTAACTTGAAATTTGACCATTTTTCAATTTTTTTTCAATTATCGCAGTGCACCTGAGCGCTTCGATTGACCCTGAAGCAGTGCGTCTTTTGAAAAATTCATAGTAAGCACTACCACCGGTGCATCTAGTCCAAAAGTATTCATCAGTGTCATTCAAGGAAGACCACCACAATAAATTTAAAAAACAAATCGATGCATCTTTTGTGATGTCCATCAATCGGTGCATTGTTTGTGACGCCTTCCTACTGATGCATTATAAAGGACAATGTTCGCTAAATAACATGTGACTGTTCTTGGAACACTAGAGCACCCGTGCGTCCATTTAATCAAGTGCACCGCTAGGTTTAAGTCCCATAAAATTTAACGTAGAGTTGCAACCATTTCAACCAAATGCATTAATGTTGTTAACAAACCCGCACTGGGACAAAAATTGACCAACTTGGCATAACAGGGAATTTCATTGGGCGCCCTGTTAACAGTGGTCTATTATTCACAACGTACTACTAAATGAAACATCGATGCTCCAATAACATGATAGTACCTGTGCGCTCCTATTAACACATTGCATTGCATAAGTTGTAATAAAACAATTTAACCTAGCAATGCCCATATGTCCAACAAACGCACCGGTATTGAAAAGAGCACATCCTGGGGATGAATATTTCACAATCTATCAGAGCGGTGCGTCTTATGAGATGCACCACTAAAACATGTGGCAATGCGACAATAAACAAGGAGCACCAATGTGTAATCTCTAACAATATACACTGGTGTCGTTAAAGGAAAAGCACCATGATAAGTTTTAAAATATAAACATAGCGGTGCATCTTTTGTGATCTCCCCTCATTGGTGCGTTATGAAAGGCAATGCACCGCTAAACAAATTTTCGGTGCTATGGTAGAATTGGGGCACCAATGCTTTCAATTTAACAAAGCACTCCAGTAAGTTTGTGCGCCATAAATTGTAACATACAATGCGTTTGCATTAACAATATGTACTAGTGTTCTTAAGAGAACCACATCGGGAAAATATTGAATGACTTGGCATGCCGGAGCGTGTCATTATACGCCTTGTTATCGGTGCTCTATGCAACCCAACACACTGCAAAACAAAATTTTGGTTCTCCAATAACAAGGTAACATTGGTGCGTTCATATTAGCACATCACACCGTTTAATTTGCAATAAAATAATTTAACCTAACGGTGCCTTTAGGTACAAAAAATGCATCGGTGTTGTAAAGAGTACAACACCGGGCCAAATATTTAACAATTTAATAACATGGTGCATCTTACAGGACACATCGGTAAAATACGTGTCAGTGCAACAAAACGTGGTGCACTGGTAAAATACGCGTCGGTGCAACAAAACGTGGTGCATCAATGCATGACAGTAACATCACCACATGGTGGTGTTGTTTGTCTGATATAGAGCACCATTTGCGGTGCATAGTTACTATTTTAGGCGCACCCATTACTTTTCGACATTTTATTATAAACAAAAATTAATTTTAGTTTTTGTTAAATATAAGTTATTTATATGTATGTTTTTTATAATTTCAATTCATTTTATCTATATATATGTGTCTAAAAATAATTGTATGTGAATCAGAGACGACGACGACGAGAGGAGCAACAATAGCAACATCAGGTCAAAACATACACGTTCCTACATGAGTGGGAGGCTAGAGAGTGTCAATGTTTCATCGAAACCTGCACAGGAGATCTAGCTAAAGCAAATACAAACAAAGCTTATCAAGAAAAGGACGAGAGATTCAATATAGAAGAATGAGAAAATATATTCACACTACTCCAATGAGCTGATCAATGATCGAATGATTGATACAATGATGATCAATATGATTATTGCGATACAATGAATGAGTGGAATACACTCATATATATGGCATAACATTCCATAATTAAGAAAAGAAATCAAGCAGTTATCTTTCCTTAGGAATGCATGCATGCATAATAGTGATGGTCAAAATATAAATTCCTAAAATAGAACTAGTCAGTTAACTCCCACTGAACTAGTGTGTCGAAAATATAAATTTCTCCAAAACCACCCCTGAACATCACTATGGAGTAAAAAATGAGTTCCGACAACGATACCATATTAGGTACTCATGTACAATGCAACTAATGAACACTGAATAAAAATGAGGAAAGAGGGAAAACCACGTGGGAACAAAACCCCCCCTCAAAATACAGTGCATCAAAAGAAGAAAAGGCAGCTACTAGGCAACTATTTTATTCACCCCAAGATGATCCCGCAAAGTCTGAAACTTCTTCTCACTGAAAGTATTCATGAAGATGTATAAATATTTATGGATCTGATGAAGTCCTTTGGCAACTTGTCTAACCGTGTACCTCTTGATCTTGTGGACCCATCTGCACCTGAAAATATTTATTTCTGGTGGAAGTGGAACCAGATCCCAAGTCTGATTCTCTAGGAGTGAGTCATACTCCTCTTGCATGGTTGCTTTCCATAATGGATTACTCACAACCTCTCTGTAGATCTGTGGATCAGAGGACTGAACCATATAGCAATGCAGGGGCATCGCAGGTTCAGAAGTTGAAAGTACATGAGAAGGCTCCTCATGTTGAGATCAAGTCCTCATCGAATCCAATGGATTCCCTGCAAGGACATCTGTTGCCTAAAGTGTGAACTGTGCCCGCTTAGGCATCCGCTGAAGCTTCAACATTGGCTTCTTATCTGGTTGTACTACATGCTTATTTCCATGTACATAATCTAAGTGTATGGAATAATCTCTGATGTCTGGAACTGATGGAAGCACAAGAGTATTTGCATGTTGCACTGGAGGTGCATGCAAAGTACTCTCCTTATGTGTAGGTAGAAAAGAGGAGTCACCGTCAACAAACTTGGTGAATTTATACAACCTTGACTTGTGATCCACCTCACCAATTGCAATGATGGAATTGTCATGCATGTCAAGTAAAGAAACTAAATCTAATGTAAATTCAACATTTTTACCTTTCTAAGTGATCTGATAAACTGAGAGAAGATTCATAGAAAGATTTGGAACATGTAAAGCATTATCAAGACTACAATTATGGAGTTCCACTCTTCCCTCTCCTGCTATTGCCACTGGAGTATCATCCCCCATGAGAATAAGAGGTTTTGAGCATGAGCTCAAAGAAGTAAAAACTTACTCTTTCTCTGCCATATGATGTGATGCACCAGAATCTATAATCCATGACTTAGATGAGGAATTAATTGCAACAAGAGCATGATGATTACCTCTCTTAGGAGCAGGATCTTCTTCCTTCCGCTTCTTGACTCCTTCTAGAATGAAGTTTCCAAGGTTGTTTTGCTGAAGTACATGTGCCACAAGATCGATTTGCTTCTTCACACATTGGATTATTCATGATTTGGTTTATTGCAGTAAGTGCACTGCTTTCCCTTCTTCTTCTTGGAATCTGAAGAGTCTTTGGAACCTGAAGAATTGTTCAAGGGTTTGGAATATCCCTCCTCCTCATTTTGTTTCTCCTTTATGTTATGTTTGTATGATCCTTTTCCATCATGCATGGTGAGTGCATGTGCTTTGGAATCCTTGATTAGGCCCATCTAAATGATTTTTTCCTGCTCATGTGTGAGAGAATCAATGAATTGATCCATGGTTGGCATTTTTCAATTTGTTCCCATGAGATATCTGCCAGAATGGAAAGTGGAAACATAGACAACATATTATGGTCCTAGCTTTGCCAAGATTGTTAGAATAAGTTGGTTCACTTGTTTAGACTTATCAATACCACAAGATGCCAAGATCAATATCAAATATTTAAACTTACTAAATAAATCTTGTATATCATCAAAACTTTTAGGATTCAAAGTATTCAACTCTACCTCAAGCACATGACCTCTCATTTGATCGTGCTTTCCAAACAAACTTTCCAAGATGGTCCAGATCGCATTTGGAGTCTTGCATGCAACAACATGAAACCATAAATCAGATAATATCAATTCAAGAAGAAGTCTTGTGGCATCATCGTTTCGGTTCACCCATATGGTCTTCTCAATTGTTGATGTAGGCTATGTTTTTGTCCCCATCGTCAAGTTGTACAGTCATTTCCTTTTGAGTTGGAATTCAACATTGGGCTTCCAATCAAAATAATTTTATGGTGTGAGGATTATCATCAAGTTTGATTGTAGAATAGGTGTCGTATCCATCTCTCCCACTGTGTCTGAGAAACCCCTAAAATTTACTCTCAATCTGCCAGTGAAAAATTGAGAAATCACTGCAGAAAGGGCATTTTAAGTGGAAATTTCGTATCAGTTTTAGGGGGCAATCTTCCAGCTTCCTTTCTGAGCAAACGGTGAGGAATTTCGCCAAACAATTTAAAACCCACTTGCAGAATGGGTTGATTTACTTCTCAAGCAGGTTGTTTCCTTAGAAAGTTAACATTTTGGGAGAAATATGTGTAAGAAGAAAGGGGTTTTAAGAGGTTGTCGCACCTGTCCTTCATACACAAAGCGACAGGCTCCTGGTTGTCACCCTTTGTAGTGTACTAGGATGTGACAGGTCTAGGATTGAAAACAACGGAAGGCCAAGGTGCGATTGTCACACCTTACAATAGGGAGAGGGTGTGACAACTTCAACTTGTCACACTTTTCGACAAAGAAAGGACGCGACAACGTCTGTTACACGGATTCCGCTCACCGAAACTCCGATTTTCCTTATTCTCTGGCTTGTCTGGCTTGCTCCAAGCAGCGTAGCTCTGATACCATCTCAATGTTTCATCGAAACATGCACAGGAGATCTAGCTAAAGAAAATACAAACAAATCTTATCAAGAAAAAGACGAGAGATTCAATATGGAAGAATGAGAAAATATATTCACACTACTCTAATGAGTTGATCAATGATTGATACAATGATGATCGATATGATCATTGTGATACAATAAATGAGTGGAATACACTCATATATAGGGCAAAACATTCCATAATTAAGAAAATCAATCAAGCAGTTATATTTCCTTAGGAATGCATGCATGCATAATAGTGATGGTCAAAATAGAAAGTCTTAAAATAGAACTAGTCAATTAACTCCCATTGAACTAGTGTGTCGAAAATAGAAATTTATCCAACAAAGAGAGGGAGAGGGAGTTATTCATTCACCCTATTTCAAAATAGACGCATCCCCTTTTGATGGATGTTGGTCTCCTTAATTTTTATGAGGATGGTACATCCCTCAGGGGGGACTCTTTGTTGTTACAACAATTGATCCATCGTTGGGATCATGGTCGAAAGACATTTAGAGTCAGTGCTGATCTCTGATACCATCCCACGGAGGAGGATTTTTATTTCATCATTGGGTTGTTTAGGAGGGGGGAGGATTGGCCCCAATTCCTTGATATATTGCCTAGTGTTGTAGGAGAGACCCAATTGGCATATGTGAAGAGATATGTCAGTCCTCGCATTCTTTCCCCTTCGGGATTCCAAGTTCCTAGTGGTCATGCAGATGACTTCATTTCATAGAGAGGAGGTTAAGTGCATGTGTTTTATTATCTTGGCATCGTCACACTCTAGCTCTGATAGGCAACACATTAGTTTCTCTTTGATGCACTATGTAAATAGTTTAGTGTAGAGGCCTCGATTGATTAGGTGGTCGCGTACTTTTTTTAGTTAGTTTTGTTTTGCATTGGATCATTGTCACGTCATTTTAAATGGGAGGAGATTCTTCCCAATCACGTCAGAGTTATTTACCTTATTTTTTGAGAGGGTTCATGCCACTCGACCAATAATACCTCACTTTCCTGCTAGGCCTATGTTTGATGTGCGTATGTGCATGTGGGGGTAGTTGTTGCCCAAGAAGGACCAATTGGATTTGGTGTGTACTCTGGTAGGTAGGGATGTATGTGATTTTATGGCTAGAGAGGACAATCATGTCCTTGAGATTATACAATTCTTGTACGTGATGATGGATTGGAGAGGATGTCCAAACATCCTATTTGCAACAGTCGAGCCATTAGATCAGAGAGGTAATATTATTGTTATGTTTTGATAAATGTTGAGTCACCAAATTGCCATCCTTTTTATCATCTTCTCGGACGTTTCCCTTGATTTTTAATCATTTTATGGGGTAATATTATTGTTATGTTTTAATAAATGTTGAGTCACCAAATCACCATCCTTTTTATCATCTTCTCAGACCTTTCCCTTGATTTTTAATCATTTTCTACTTCCCATAACCTTGTATTAAGTCCATTTTAATGCTTTATGTGGGATTAGGTTCATGATATTTTCCAATGCATTTATTTTAATATTTTAAGTGAATTTATGATTAAATATTAAAAAAATATCATGTTCTCACTTAACCTTGAAAGTTGGGTGAGTTTGGTGATGTTTACAGGTATATTTGGAGTTTCCAATAATTAAGATTTTTGTCACTTTGCTTCAAATTCGAATTTCAACTTCAACCATTGAAAAATTTTCATAGATTTGGATCATCATCAACCATCTTGCATGTGGAAATAATCTTGGACCATAGACAAGATTAGTGTGATTCATTTTGAATTATTAACAAAGATCTTGTAATCATTTACTAGTTAGTTTTTAGTTTTTTACTTATTAGTAAATGGTTGTAACCACATGAAAGAAAAATGGATATGAATTTATTAGTTTCTTATCCTACTCTCAAAGAAAACTCATGTATAAATAACAGTTCATTCTCCATTCCAAAGGGAGGACTCTTGGAGCTTATGTTCAGATGATGGAATAAATAAAGTTTTTGATATTTCTCTTCATATAGATTGCCGTTTTCTAGTTTTATTAATAATGTGCTTTGATTTAATTTATGATGTTATAGTTTAGTTTTGATTTAGCTTTATAATGCTATAGTTTATTTTATACCATGAATTCTTAGGAGACGGAGCTCACTCCGTGAGAACATGGTGGCCTTTCACTTATGCAATTAAATTTCATAGTTATTCTTTAATTGATGCAAGTGTGGTGCGTTTCTTTACTCGCATTGTTATTTAGTTTTTATCCTAACTGACCAACAATGAAATGATTAGATGTGGAAAGATAGAATTCTGAAATCATGAAAAGAGATAACTTGATTGACAATATAATCCTAAAATCATATAATTTGATTGACAATAAATCTAGTTGAATATTTTTATGTCTTATTTAATGCACATGTAATTTATTGTAACATTTTGTTTCAATTATATTATTATTATTATTTATTGTTTTGCAGATATTGACACATATGTTGGGGATGAGCCACCCCAACATGATGAGGAGTTGGAGGAGGCAAAGGACAACCTGCAAATCATAGACCCTGCATGCCATGCAGGCCATATTGGAGAGTCTAAATAGAGGTGGCAGATCGCCTATGTGGTGTCATGATTAGTCATGGAGTGGTACCCCCACTAGTTAGAGACATATTACGGGTACCAAATCTCTCTATGATATGGACGAATTTTCCTCGTGACATGACGTTGTTGATGCGTCAAATTGTCGTTGTCGTCTCCTCATCAAAAGGTTGAAGGACCCTGCTCATGATCCTACTCCATCTGGCTCATCACTAGACCCATCCATATTCTCTACTCTACCACATGGTCCTCCTCCTCCTCCTTCTTCTCCTCCACATGAGTCTGCACCATCCACCGATCCTCCTGCTTCCCCTCCACATGTGTCTTCACCATCCACGTCCTATCCTCCTCCTCCCCCTCCACATGTTTCTGCTCCATCCACGTCTAATCCTTCTCCTCCTACACCTCCACATGTGTCTGAACCATCCACCTATCCTCCTACTTCTCCTCCACATGCATCACCATCCACTGACCCTCCTCCTCCATGTGTGTCACCATCCATCGATCATTGTCCTTCTCCTCCACACTTGTCATCATCCACCGATCCTTCTCCTCCTCCTCCTCCTCCACACATGTCAAAGGATTTTGATGCTTTGGACACTATTTTCAAATCGCGTGTTGTTGCACATGTTGATCTTGATAGAGAAACATTTAATAATGTACTTATGTCAACATTTATTTCTGACATTATTATTGATAGACCCTCTACCTCTGGTAGCAAAGACATTGATGTATCTGGCTCTAGTGGTGGACTTAGCTAGTAGTTGAACTGATTGACATGTATTTTGATTGTTTTATATTTGACTTGAGATGTATATATGAAATGTTTATTGCAGATTATGTTGAGATGTATGTGTGATATTTATATTGATGTGTATATCACTCATGTATATTATGTTTTTCATATAATGTTGTGGTTGTTGTTGTTAGATTTATAAAATGTATTATGAGTATGCTAATGCTTAACGTTATTAATAATTTCTCTGTTTTTAAATTAAATTTGAGATGTATCACTTGTTGAGGTGAGGAATGGCTATATCCTCACTCAAGTATTTTTGAATCTCACTAGGCTAGGTGAGATAGGTGATATTATCACCCTGAGATTATAGCCTGTCAAAAATATGAATCAAACCTAAAAAAATAAGTTCTTGGACTTGATGTTATTATAATATGTGTATGATTGGATGTAAAATAAATTTGAAGTCTGACCTCCTCCCTAATTTGTTGAATTGTTGCGGAAACCCTAGTTCGTCGCCTCCTCAAATCGACCTCTCCTATGGCCTCTCCGGATCCGGACCCTGATCCTCCCCCATATTTTCTTGACGAAGTCGTCGCCTTCAAATCTCTGGTGGGTTCGCTTGGAAACCCTCCCACGCGCCCTACGACTTCATAGTTCGTGAAAAACATGGATCAAATCCCAGAAGTGGCAATTCCTTGCACAACTGCACGAAGAAAATATCTCTCCTTCGCCTCCATAGCACTTGTAGGCCAATTCATGGAGTTATGTCCTTCACCTCGCCAAATCGATCTTTGGATTGAGCGGAACCACCCCCTCTCGTAAAGGGGTGCATGAATCACTTCCTATGTGGTAAGGGTTTCTATATTTTTTACTTTGAGCATAAAGAAGACATATATCTCATTTTTAGAAACGACCCTTACTTCTTCGGCCCTAGAGGATTATACTTAAACAAATGGACCCCAGATTTTTGTTGAAATAATGTAACTGGAAAGAGTATTCTTATTCTTATTGTTATTTTATTCATAGGATTAATCCCCATTGTGGATTAATCATGTCGGTAATTGTATTAGGACCAAATCCCCTTTTGCGGATTGGTCAACATACAATTATAATAGGCAAAATAAGAAGTCGGCCCCATCAGTTAATAAGAAGACCCAAAAATATAATAAAGGTGGGTTTACCCACCTAGATTAAGAAGTCGGCCCTGCCAGTGAAGAGACACTTCACACATGCCAGAACTTGTATAAATAAAGGAGGCTAGCGCCTCATTTGAACACAACTCACTTGCCCATTCTTAAGAGGCAAGCTGCAACTTACCAGTTGGAGAGAGGGAGAAGAGTGGCACATATTTTGGAGAGGACTATCTATATTGGTTTGAGTTATCTTTTGACATTGTATTGGCAATTTATGATAAGGAAGTTTTTGTTGGGTTTTCTTCCGTGATCTTGTTCTTATATTGTTGTTATCTATTGAAATGAAAAGACCTATAATAATGGCATAAAACATTAACATGGAATCAGAGCCAACCTGAAGGAAGCATATTTCGCAAGAGAAAAATGTTACTGTTGTAGTACCTGCAAATTAGGGTTTTTCAAAAGTGAATCTTTTCATCCCTAAAACCACCTAGAAAGTTGCACCCTCCCCCAAGGATCATTTTGGCACTTAGAGCGCACCTTTTTAGTGGCTAGATCTCCCGGAAAGTGAAACCCTAGTTTCACAAAGTACCAGAAAACCAGAGTACCAGAAGTACCAGAGTACCAGAAGTACCAAAAAACCAGAAGCACTAGTCCAGAAATCCGTAGATCAAGTTTGAGGGGGTAAAAGTTGGATTTTCGAAATTCCGACTGCACCAGCTAACTCGCCTCAGCTCAGCGCATCTATCCCCTGGATCGGAATTTCAAAATTTGAAGTTTGAAAAATTAGGGTTTTCTCATAAAACCCTAATTTGCAGTTGCAGTTGCAGTCTCAGAACCAACTGCAGTTGCAGTTGCAGTCGTAGAACCAGTTGCAATCACCCTCAAAATTTTCTCAAGAGTTGGCAATGATTACCGCTGCTACCAGATGGAGCCACTACCTGCAAATGCTATCAGAGGTATGTACTTACAAATGTTTAATGGTTAAACCCTAAAGAGTATTTGCACGAGAAGGGATCTCTTGCCATAGATCCAGAAGGATCTCAAGATCCAACACATTCAGAGGAATGATGCAACCTAGGTGTGATTATTCTGATATACATCTATGTGTCATGACATTATCTTAATCGGTGTTGCATGTTGAAGCTATGATTAGAAGGATTAAAAGATGATCATAGAGCTTATTCTCTAACCTAACCTTCTGTCAAGATAACATATTGTCTTGGTACAATAGACAGGTTGAAGAAAGCACTCGTCACTTGAGTGAAGGAGACCTGGAAGAAAAGCAAGCACTCATCCTTGAGGACAAGGCTCCAGGTTTGATTAAATCAAGTTGATAAGATTCAAAGGTACACATGACAAGTTGATGACTATATTTGAGATAACAGTCTTTGTAAAGTATTATATCTAATAGCATGTGAGAACATAGAGGTAAATACTTTGCCTGATATGACTAACACCTCCTCTAGGAGAAACCTCATGTGTTAGTTCCAGATTGCCATAGAAGAATGCTTGGTCAGAACACTATGAGAATGTTGACCTCATTTCGTATTGTATTCCTTACCTTTAATATTTGCTTCAGATAAATTATAAGTGATAGCTCTAAAGGAGCTACTGCGATGATTGTTCGTGCTATTGCTTTACATTATCAGAAGGATATTATTCTTGCTTGTTGTTTTGTTGACCTTGCTCCAGGTCACATGAGGAAGCTATAGCGAAGGTTGCAGAAGGCAACGTGCTAAAGGAGAGATCATAAATGAAGCAATCATCAGTGGAAAAGAAGAAGGTGGGTCACTCGAAAGATGCCATGACCCACACTATTGAAGAATCCATGTGAACTCTAGAAGATTAGCTCACATCAACTACAAGGCACTACCATACATATGCAAAGTTGTCACAAGTTTACCAGAACTCAAGGTTGATCAAGAAGGCATATGCAATGGATGTGCGCAAGGGAAGAATATCAAGAAGCCTTTTCCAAAGAGGGGAAACAAAGCAGAATGAGTACTGGAACTCATTCATTCAGATGTGTGTGGCCCAATGCCATCATCCTCCATTAATGGGTATGTATACTATGTATCATTCATTAATGATTATTCTTGTAAAAGACTTGGATATATTTGAAGTGTTCAGCAAGATCAAGGAATTCAAAGCCTTGATAGAAAACCTTTCTGTAAGGAAGATTAAGATACTCATGTTAGATAATGGAGGAGAATATACCTCAAAAGAGTTTGTGAATATTTGCAAAGATGTTGGGATCAAGATCCCCAACAAAACGGTGTAGCTGAACGGAAGAACAACACCATGATGGAAGCTGTGAAGATCAAGATCTTCCTACGTGCTTATGGCCAGAAGTAGCAATGGCAGTTGTTTATGTGCATAATCGATTATCCCATAGTGCACTTGGGCTCAAGACATCGGAAGAGATATTCACCGGAAAGAAGCTAGAGGTAAGCCATCTCAAAATATTTGGTTGTCCAGTGTTTATTCATATACCAAAAGAGAAAAGAAACAAGCTGGAACCCTCCAGAAAAAATGAAATATTTGTGGGATACTGTGAGGCCTCCAAGGCCTTCAGAATCTACATACCTGGTCACCGCCACATTGAAATCAGCAAGGATGTGACCTTTGATGAATAAGTAGCACTTAAGAAATCAAGAAGATGCCAGCTTGAAGAAGTATATGAAGAGGAACCTGTAAATCCCAGGATTGCAGAATCCGTGAGAGAAGTTCCCAGAGCTGTAGAACTAGTAAGGGAAGTCGTAACTTCCCCTGATGAGGAGACTCCTGAAGACCATGATATAGTAGAAGTGCAAGAACCTCCTCAGATGACAATCCTCCATAAAAGAAACCCAGCTTGGGCTAGAGAGATTATTCAAGATGGAGAGAAATATGGTGTTCCCGAAGGAACTACGAGACAGGTGAAAAGACCAAAGCCATTCTCCAGTTATACAACTTTGATGTGTGATCCTCTAGAAGAGGAGCCTACCTTCTCTGAAGAAGCCATTCAGAGAAAAGAATGGGCAGATGCCATGACAGAGGAATACCAATCCATAATGAAGAACGAAGTATGGGAAATAGTTCCCAGATCGAAGAATAAAGATGGGGTATCCTACATATTGCTCTTCAAAATAAAACATGCTGCTAATGGAAGTATTGAGAAATATAAAGAAAGATTTGTCACTTGTGGATTTGCCCAGAAGGAAGGCATTGACTATGAAGAGACATTCGCTCCTGTGGCCAGATACATTTCGATCAGGACCATCATAGCTCTTGCAACTAAGATGAAGTGGAAGCTGCACCAGATGGATGTGAAGACAACTTTCCTGAATGGTGTTATCGAAGAGGAAGTGTCTATAGAGCAACCCCAAGGATTTGAGGTTGAAGACAGGAAGTCTCATGTATTCAAATTGAAGAAAGCCTTATACGGATTGAAGCAAGCTCCTACAGCTTGGTATCGCCGTATAGACAATTTCTTGACGAACTTAGGCTTTACCAAGAGTAAAGCAGACTCAAATCTCTACTTCAAAATTATGGATAATGAACCAGTAATCTTACTACTGTATGTGGATGACTTATTCTTAACTGGAGAAGAAAAGCTCATCGCTGAATGTAAAAAGAGACTTGTCGCAGAATTTGAAATGAAAGACCTTGGTCTAATGCATTACTTCTTAGGCCTTGAGGTATGGCAGAGTCCAAAAAGGATCTTCCTTAACCAAGGGAAGTACACAGTCGAAATCTTAAATAGATTCGACATGCTAGAATGTAAGCCCATGAATACACCCATGGAAGCGAAGCTGAAGCTGCTGGTCGATACTTCGACAGACTTGATAGATGCCACACTGTACAGACAGATTATTGGATCACTGATGTACCTGACGAACACCAGACCAGACATTTGTTTTACAATGAACACCTTGAGTCAGTTTCTGGTAGAGCCCAAACGTGTTCACCTAGTGGCTGCAAAACATGCGATGAGGTACCTTAAAGGTACAATGGATTATGGTCTCAGCTATGATGGAGATCATGACTTCACATTGAGTGGATATATTGATGCAGATTGGGTAGGAAGCGTTGCTGACATAAAAGGCACTTTCAGATGTTGTTTCAGTTTGGGATCAGCCATGATCTCATGGCAGAGTAGGAAGCAATCTAGTATTGCTCTCAGCACAGCGGAAGCAGAGTACATTGCTGCATGTTCTACTAGCTGCGAAGCTATATGGCTTCGAAAGTTGCTGACTGGCCTATTTGACTTGAAGATGAGAGCAACCATGTTTCTATGTGACAACCATAGCTGCATAAAGATGACAGAGAATCCTGTATTCCACGACAGGTCGAAGCACATAAAGATCTGCTATCATTTCATCCGCGACATGGTACAGAGAGGAGCCTTGAATCTCCAGTACATTAGCACGGATGAACATGTTGCTGATGTGTTGACCAAACCTCTATCTCGTGTAAAGTTTGAACACTTTCGAGATAAGCTTGGTATAGTTCGAAAGGACCCTCCCTGAAAGGGGGAATATAAATTTATTCCTTGCTTCTGACCTCGTTGTTAGACGTAAAGCAAGATGAGTCATTGCTTCTGACCTCGTTGTTAGACGTAAAGCAAGACGTTGTGTGTATTCCTTGCTTCTGATCTCGCTGTTAGACGTAAAGCAAGATGAGTCATTGCTTCTGACCTCGCTGTTAGATGTAAAGCATGACGTTGTGGGTATTCCTTGCTTCTAACCTAGTTGTTAGACATAAAGCAAGATGATTCCTTGCTTCTGACCTCGTTGTTAGACGTAAATCAAGATGATGATGTGTTCCTTGCTTCTGACCTAGTTGTTAGACGTAAAGCAAGATGATTCCTTGCTTCTGACCTCGTTGTTAGATGTAAAGCAAGATGATGATATGTTCCTTGCTTCTGACCTAGTTGTTAGACGTAAAGCAAGATGATTCCTTACTTCTGACCTTGTTGTTAGACGTAAAGCAAGATGTGACTGACACTGAGCTACCAGCTTAACAGCTGTGACATTGA
>CBVK0100609550.1:0-11756 GCA_900067695.1 Picea abies | reverse complement strand
TTTCCAATCTAGAGAGGGATCTCTCTGAGACCTAGTCTCTGATAGATAATGACTTTGGATTATCGGCTAGATTTATGTGTTTGGAAAATGTTTCTAGTTTCACTGGCAAGAAAATATAGAACTTTTGGATATGGAGTCAACCTCCTGAAAATGAGAAAAATCAATGACTGGTAAAGGAAACATTGAGAGGATAAAAGCTAAATAAGCAATGGTCTTTCAGTTTAAATGTCATTGTGTATGGCGGAAGAAAGGAGAACATAAAGCAAACTAGAGAACCATTAAAGTTGAATTCTAACTTACTTAGAATAGAACATAGAGTTTAAATGGTTGAGTCTAAAGCACCGCGTGATGAATTTTAAATTCGTCAGACATTCCACTTTAAACAAAGAGAACATACATGAATTTACAGAAAACAAGAAGTACATGCATAGATAGGATCATAATACGTCAAACCACCACCATTAGAATATTTTCGTCAAAGCTTCAGGACCTATGCATTTTTATTTCTATTCAAATTCAAATATTACATTCAAAATTCCTTTGTCTACACTACTTTTCCAACCCGACTTACTTTGAAAATATACAATATATAGAAAAACCATGCCCTCTCGGGCTGCTATGCCTCAAACTACTTCTCCTAAAATTTAAGATTCAGTTACTTCCTCCCAGATGACCTTTTGAATAGAGTTTACCAAAAATGGAAATCTGGCTGCACCCAATCATAACATAACTAACACCTTCATCTCAATCATTCAGTCATGAGTAAGATTCAGTCATCAGGTTGTGATACATCGATGTTTTCTTTTACGAGGTGCCAAAGTAATCAAGCACATTGTTGGAAACTCTATCACCTTGTGTAATGATCTTTGGTTGTTGTTGCACGATCACTGGCTGTAGCATGCACATGGCGAGTTGGTGTAGCAGGCGTCCGTTTGCAGTCACTCATGAAAATCTAGGTGGAAACAACAGTTGGGAGGCCACACATCTCTTCCAAAATTGTCATGTGTTTCGCTTACACCTGCCCTCCTCAATAGGTAAGTTTACAACATTTGTGCAATGAATATTCACCATGTGGGTGTCGTGTTAGACTTCTTGTTACCAGTTGGAAACATGATACACTAGGGAAAAGATTCCATGCCACGATCAAAAAAGACAAAATGGGGTTGTCTCAATCATGCCTTCTGATTCACCTGCAACCTTAAAAATCTGAGTGTTTTTCTAAGACACTAGTTCCGTTTGTTCAGAGTCTTCACCTATCTCCACAAGACCACATTTTCTTTCAATTTTTCTTGAGCACTAGCGAGAACCGCACAGGCATTATCCATGGTCGGTCCACATTGCTTGAAATTATTTGTGATTCTTTCTTCTGACACCCTTTGTTCCTCCCGTAGTTGAATAATTATGGCTTGCACCTCTCTGATTGTATTTTGAGCTAATATGTATTTCCGTCTTGACTCTACGACGCTGGCATTTCAATAGTCCTTTCTCCCAGTTGTCTTCTTAATTCTCTATTTTCTTGATACAATTCGGCGATGGAGAGTTGCGCTTGCTTTAGATGCTGCGATGAATCCCGGATATCCACGTTTCCATCGCCCGACCTCCTCCATCTTTCACCAATTCCCATGCTTGGACCTTCAGTAGGTTCTAGCCAAACAACACGCATGAGTAATCTCTCGGAAGTAGACTAGGTGCGCGTTTCACTGGGATCTTGGATCTCCTCAGGTTTCTTAATCAACCTTGGCCTGCCTCTTTTTTGGGGTGTTGGTTGGTGGGGTGATGAGTATTCTATTTCCTTTCCCTTTATTGTGACATCTTCCCTTCTTGCCCCTACGTTGTGGAATGTTGTTTCCCTAGCGGATAAAGGAATGTCTCATTTGGGGTCTCTAGGGATGTCGAGCGAAATCATAAATGAATCACAGTCTTTGTTCAACCATCTCAATTTTTCTACGACCAACAACTTGATCAATAACAAATGGGATAAATTTTTCCCCGGTTGGTCAGCCTTGGCCTAGATGTTGTCTACCATCTTTTCCAGGCTTTGATGCAAGAAGAAAGGTAGATTCAAAAGTTTTTTCCCTGTGAAGTGCATCAACAACCTAATGTGATATGGGTGTACTATGTCAATCCTTCCTCCATAGGTGAAATACCTTCTCATTACCTTTAGGAGCTTTTGGAAAGGCTCCTGGAGGTACTGGCTTGGAACGTCGGTTCCAATTTTCCCATTTAGCCATTTGGGATTGATAAAGTATTTATAGTACAAAATGTCTAAAGGAATGCCTTTAAACCACTTTTCACCGCGCGAAGGGATCTCCATCGCAACTGACAAATTTTCCTCCATCACTCGGAAGGTGATTCCCGTAATGGTTGCGCAAAATCCAGTAAATTTGAGGGCGAATTGCTCATCCAGCTTCGCATTGTACCCTTTGATATTTTCACAAAAGCGCATACATCCGACCTGTTCAAAAGATGCCCTAATTTTTGGGTCTCCATTTATTAACTCCAGGTCTTGAGGCTTAGACCTCCCTACCCCGCCACTTCTCACCTTCTTTCTTATGCTTTGGGATGTTGTCGTGATGCTAGTATATATTTGTTTCACATGCGCGTGGTAATGAACAGTAACACCCTCTCTACACGAAAAATATGAATGACAGACTTCGCAGAGACCGTCGGAAAGGTAGTGAAAAAAAGATTGCGTGACAAGAAAAATCAGCCACAGGAGTCCACGACACAGTAGTAAGGTGTGATGGAAAACTTCAGCATAGTAGGAGATCAGTGTGGTGGAAAACAACAACGGGAGACTTATCGCGGTAGGAAATCACGATGGAAAATTACAGCGCAGTAGAAAATTGTGAGATAGATAATTTAGGCGCAAAAAGAAATTTAGCACGACATGAAGAAATTCCAAAGAAGAAAGGCTGACCATGAGAATAAATTTCATCCAACATGCTAGTTTGCAGCGAACTCCCACAGACTTTAAACAATGACTGAAAATGAAGAAGGAGACACATAAAATTTAATGAACAGACTCACAATATGAACAATGGAAATCAACTTTCCCACAACGAAGGGCTACATGGCTCGCATAAAAAACCATAGACAATGCACAAATGTGGAAAGTAAAGGAGAGGCATGTAGGGTGACCAGTATTTATACTTGAACGGGTAAGGAATGGAATCATGGCAGAGGACGATAAAACCATGTTGATGAGAAGTTTGGAAGCAGGTTGAATATTTTCACAGCAAACTTGTGCGACAGGTACACTTTGAAGTGTGCAAAGTACAAATGATAAGAGCGGCAGAGTATACATGATATGAGCGTCGTGATTTTTTACCTTTTTGACTTCATAATTAAGTGGTGATGTTTGTTATATCCACCAACATGACCTGTATCCCAACAACTTGCCTCGATCTCTGGGATGTAAACTCCCCTTTTCTAACAATACTCGATCTTTCGGGAAAGGGACCTTTACAAGTCACACATGACTAATCATTACACCCTTTCCTGACTCCAAGAGCCATACCCACTACCTTCTCATTTTGATCCATTTTTTATTCATTTCTTGACCTCACACGCTTTGACACACGAACTATAAATCATCTAGGACTAACTCTAACTGTAAAAATTACGATGCTAATAGGGTTCACAATCAAAGCAACTAAAAGAAAGAAAATATTGAAGTGGAGTGGAGAAGATGTAGAGACGAGCACATAGACTAAATGCAACACAAATTTTGGTATGATGTCACCAACAATTATAAGAATCCACTATGAAGCAGTGGAGAGAAGGTATTCGTGAGAGATCACATGAGAAATGGAGCAAGATTACTACCCATACATGAAATGTTGTAATGAGAATGAAGGGGTGCATGATCGGTTGTACTTGACACCCAAAAGAGTTTTTGGTACTTGTTTTTAATGTCTAGCCATAGGCAAGTTGATCTCCCCATGTTTTTTGTAAGCCATGTTATTCAGGCATACAGGTAGTGTCATAGTGCATGGTGTATCCCTCTCATGTATAGAGAGGATGTGGCGTCAAGTTGTGGAATGAACAACTAGAGTGGGTATGAGGGTGTCAGGTGTACTCATATGTTAGATTGATGTTGAGAAGTTGGGGAATGTGAGATGTTGTAATCTCATAATGTGAGATGGTTAGGACTAAGTTATATTTAAGGGGGAGTGTTAAGTTATGCTTAAGGTGGAATCTAATGCATTGTAAACCATCAAGGATGAGAATAAATCTTACTCTAAGGGAAGATGGTGATAGTTTTAATTAATGTTATTATTGGATGTAATTAAGGGGTAATGTTAAGGAAAATAAGCTAATTACATCGTTAACTAATTGATCTATGGTTACAAGAGTTGGTAAGTTATACTAACCTCTGTAACTTATTTGTAACTATATGTTCATATTAATATACAACATAGATGAACATGCTATGTGTGTTGTAGCATCAGTTATGCATATACTTTTACAATTATTGTCTTTCTGAGGGCTACAATTTTTTTTTGCACTCATTCACAGAGTGAAAGAACACATTAGTATTCTTTTTGTTGTTTATGATGTTAAGTATATGATGACATGATTCAAATAGTTACATATACACAAACAAATTGCTCGATAATCAACATTTACACGCAAGTCAAAAGTTGCCTTGTTACATATTCAGAATCATAAGGAAGTGTAAAATGCAAGAGCATATACAGGGAAGGAAAATACTGACTCAAATTATCAATACTTTAAGTGTGATACGATGCAGATGCTCATTGAAAACATATACACTACCCCTGAGCCTCTACCACCACCGTTGCTTACTTTCGTTCATACAATATTAAGTGAAATTGTCATGAGACATGTACTTTCAATGGCATGCATGACTTCCATGATTTTTGGGTGCGTCGAAGGTGGAAGCATGGCAGGACGGGCAGAATATGGATGCTCTGAATCAATGTGCAATAAAATAATATCAAGAATACAAATATAAATTAATTAGATATTAACTTAAGGAAATTCATTAAATTTCCAATTACAATTTGAACAAGAGTACCAACAAGAAAGAATATGATGTACTCCCTTCTATTTCTCTTAGTAAAATTGAATGCAATTTGGAAGCAATTATCAAAAAGTGTTGATTTAGATGCTTTTGCAAATTGTACATTGTAATGCATTGCAGTGAGTAGATCACATCTAGAGCTGACCAGAATGACTAGTGGGAACCTTATCCAGGACCTAGTGAATGGAAGGGTAAAATCACAACTTCATTGATATCATATAAATTATCATGATGTTGGTGCTAATATTTCCATGATAAATTCCAATATTTAATTCCACTTTTCACTTTGTATTTGCTCATTTCCGAAATTGGATCGTGACATGTTGGAAGTTGGAAACAGAAATATGAGTACAATGGAATACCGATCACACTTCAACATATGGGATTTAATGAAGGTAACAAAACCGACGACGTACTAAAAAAATAAAATATAAAAATAGAGTATATATACCAGATTAATGAATTCACACACACACACACACACACACACACACACACACACATATTTTGTCCATGTCCATGATGATTTAGTTGATCATATTTTATCATGCAACACACACACACACACACACACACACACACACACACATATTTTGTCCATGTCCATGATGATTTAGTTGATCATATTTTATCATGCAAGCACCCCTACTAATTGGATGAGGTATAAGGTCTAAAACACCATAAACTATAGATATTCTAGGCAATAATGAAGTCATTAATGTCAACCAAGGTCGGGTTTATAAAATATTTTATAACAAGGATTTTTTAGTATCAGTTTCAAAGATTATTTTGTACTAATTAACAATTCATATTTTCTAAGGCATCAAATCCATTGGTGAATATGATAAAGAAAGAAACTTGTTTTTTAGTTCAAGTCGAATGATCAATGTGTCTTAATACCTACCTAATTTTGTCGAATGTCTACTTGTTTGATGAGGTACTACCTACCTAATTTGTCCAACGAGGTAGGGACTAGATGCTTCGCAACTATTTCTCTTATTGAATATTTAATATTATACTTAAGGTTATATTCAATTTGTAGAAGATCTATCGATAATATAATTATTGATGATGTATAATTATATTGTTGTTCCATAATTATATCTATATTTCTTTATTACCTACAATATAGGGTCTATGCAACTATTATTATAGCATGAAATCACACCCATATATTACATTGATATATCAAAATATACATGGAATGACACTATATGCATTTTTATGGCTTCATTTTCCTTGCAATAAGTTATGGATAATTAGGTCTTTTTTAGGGATATATGCATATTCATCTTTTGATACATCTACTTTTAACTTGTATACTAATATGGTTGTGTTTTTCTTCCATGTGTATGATTCCATATGTTTAAGTGTAGTTGATCTTATGGATTGCGCATGGTTATACATATGGACATCAAACTAGTGTTATTAGATGAAGAGAATGGATAAAAATTATTAATCTTCATTCTAAATCAATTAGGGTTATATACATGTAATAACAATTATGGATAAAAATTCTTAATCCTCATTCCAATTAGGGTTATATACATGTAATAAAAATTAGTTCTTTGGGGAGGCACGTGTGGGAGGGGCTATAAATATCCCTAAGGGGAAAAATGAAAAAACTCATGAATGGTATCTCGAAGAAATGAAAAACAATCAAGAAAAATCATATTCATTATTAAAAAGAATTGGTCTATTCCTCTCTTTTTACCTTAGGAACATAACCATCTTTGAGGACTCTTAATTGTTAATCTGACATATGGTTTATAATACACTCCCATTCGGGATTTATGTAGGAATTTTGATAACTTAGGGATTTGTGTGCCATTTTACCATGATTCATATACCCATGAACCATTGTTCATTTTGTTTCTCCCATGCTCCCAACATCATACCACTCTTGTGAGAGAGTTTAAGTCAACCCATGCTCTGATACCACTTGTTGGAAAATGTGAGCCCACATAAAATATAAATTGCAGCACAAATTAATTGTGAAGGAATAACGTGGAAAATAAAACAAGATAGCACATAAGAGGCATTAAAAAAGACATGTATTTATGTGTTCAAACGTTCACAATATGCCAAGGAAACATCCATGGGGCAAGGTATCGATGTTCTTATTGTTCATACGTAAAAATTGCAATCTTCCCACAACGGGTTTACAAAACTTGCCAAATGTCTGTTTGGGATATGCAATATATATTGTCTTCAACATAATTGTGACTATTACATGAAATATCATTAGTTCAAGGACTTTCATCATTACATGAACCACCATTTTTCACCGGTTTTCATTGTTGTCACAATTCCGACAATATCCACCTTCACAACAATTTATGTGATACCTTGCCCAAGCCCATTCATCACCTTTTTTGCAAGCCAATAGAAGCCAAACACCAAGCCGCTCGAGACATTTTACAATGGAATTATCCTAGGAATTGTATGCCTAGGCATACAACTTTTAGACAATAACAAAAGCCTTTTTTATGTTTATCTATTGGTAGATATTCTCACTTGTCTTTCTGGTTGTTTCCCTACATAATTCACCATCAGATCATTGAACCATGCTCAAAATTTCCCCGGAGGGTGTGAGTTCGAGTCTTGACCAACCCTTCGTCATCGATGTGAACAACTAATTATGGGGGAACTTCTGCTGGTCGATTGTTTAGACAACAACGCCATCACCCTTATCGAAAAACTCAGAAGCAACAAAATCGCATTGCAATTATTGGAAGGTTGGTTATATCTGTAAACAAAGAAAAGGTACCATTGAGATTTCAACTCGAGCTATTGCATTCAGAGTCCAATGCCTTGACCACGTGAACCCTCCACAACAATCGACATCATTGATTATTCGATGTTTTATATTTTACACTCTTAATTGTTTGACATAAATTCAATAATGAAAACTTTTGACGATTTTTTATTTACACTTATTAATCATTTGACGTTTTTTTTTATTTCTATGGACATTCAACAATGAAAACTTTTGACGGATTGTTATTTACACTCATTAATTATTCGACAGTCTGTTATTTATGTAAACAAACAAAAGGTTCCACCAAGATTTGGACTCTATCTATTGGATTCTAATTCAAATGTCCTGACCACTAGATGATGGAACCCTACACACAACATCTGATTGACGATGAAACCCTACACACAACATTCAACTGATCAAAGCACCAATTGTAAATAACTCGTAAAATTATGTAAATAAAAAGTTATGGGTATGGTGTTGTTGCATCATTATACCTCTATACCTAGTTCATTGTTTTTCTCTAAGATCTATATGCATAAATAAAAAAATTTAAATTAGATCAATATTTTAGTTAATTATATTAAAATTTAATGCCAATTGCCATGTTTCCACCTCTGCTTCAACTCTTATTAAATGTCATGACATGAAATTATTGTTGGATTTTGACTTGAAGTTGAATATGTTTGAAATATTTTTCCATGTATGGATTTTGTCATTTGTTGTGGAAAATTTTCCATAATTATATCTACATTTGTTTATTACAAAGAATATAATACCTATGCAACCATTAATATAGCAAGAAATCATACATACATATTCAATTAATAGATGAGGATATACTTGGAATGACACTAGATGCATTTATATAGGCCATTTGATTTTCTTGCAAGAAGTTATGGATAAGTAGGTCCTTTTTAGGGATATTTATGCATATTCATCTTTGGATACATTTAATTGTAGCTTGTATCCTAATCTAGTTGTGATTTTCTTTTTTGTGACTCCCTATGTTTAGGTATAGTCGATCTTATGGATTGCTTATTTTTATAACTATGGAAAACCAAATGGTGTTATTCAATGAAGAGAATGAATAAAAATTTGGAATCTTCCTTCTAAATCAATAAGAGTTATATATAGTATTAATAATTAGGTATAACTTCTCTAAAGTTAGTTCAGGTGTCCATTGGTTCTTACAAGGAGTACATGTGATTAGCAAGGACCTAATAGTCATGAATATGTGGTGTGTGCATTGAAAGAATATGTAAAAATATTCATACCATAATTCTAAACTAGAAATCATGAAGTGGTTGATTTCTCTATGTGATTTTATTACCATGGCTAGATATTTTACTACCAAGTCTCAGGTAGATCAAATCAAGAAGTTCAAATTAGAATCTGTAATATTATTTTTCTAACATTAATCTACATCTTATCCCACCCCCTCTCTAATTTTGATAAGTGTTTGATGTAGTGCTACTTGTCATTATTATGTGTGTATCATAGTCACCACTTAACACATCTATAGACATAGATTCTCCTCTCTAGTGGATAAAGTCTTAGTGGAAGGATTTGTCTTACCTTCCCTCACATAAACACCACTTCTTTAATGTTTTGAGATTGATACTTGTTATGCTCTCACCTCCAAATATTCTATCAATGCATTCACTTTCATTTTCCATTTTCTTAATCGTGGTAGCATGTCACTTTGAACCACCAAAATGATTTATTATGACAACTATGGGTCGTATGTAACATCATCTCTATAATCCCCAATTTAATTAATCCTTAATGTAGATATAATGTATGGTTGTGGCCAAGTGATGTATATGCAAATTGTATTTCTAAATTTTAATAATAAAATGTGATGGCAACTACTGGGGGAAATGAATAGAGATGGGGGATAATTAATCCACAAGTGAGGGGAATTTTTAGGAGTGTCTAAGAGGGGTCCAAGGGGGTATTACCCATGTCTATTAATTCAACCCACATTCCTGAATTTTATTATCAGTGTGTATTAAAATTCTAATCTTCCCTTGAGTATAGAAGAAGCCAATCATTGAATGCATGTAAGAGGGTGAGTGTGAGAAGTCACATCCCATAGTTATTGGATGCATGGAACTGAGTACAATCAATTTGGGGAAGAGTGTAAGTCAGGAAAGTAACCAAAGAGATAAAATTCATATGGGCAGTTACAATAATTTTAGAGGGTAATGCTTTTGCATGGACATCAAGAAAAGAACAAAAAAGAAGAGCATGGGACTAGATAAACTATAGAAGGAGAATTATGGAGCATATTTGGAGAATAATACTAAAGATCTAAGTTTTCATGCCTGAAGAGTGAACTCTTGTGTGAGTTGCATTATAAAAACAAGTGATTGGTGTTATTTTCCTAGCAGTGAGGTCCCTTGAATTTCCCATAAGTGAGATTATTGGTTACCTATGCCAAAGAGACCCTAATAAACAAATGGGACACCATATGGAATGACATCAATGAAGGGGTACATTCCTTGGGTTGGGCAAGTGGAGAGGAAGAGATTTGGTGGAAAATCAGGATAGTTGTAGGATAATGCCAGTGGGTTGTGGTATTTTCTAAGCTATGAGTGGATAGTGAGATACCATGCTCTTTTGTGGATTTATAGCCTTAGCTCGGGGTTGACTTGCTATTTATATTTGGAACAACAAGTCTATGGTTGGGTGGAACATCCTTCCCAAGCAGTTGGTTGCACAACTGATTTAAAAGATAAGTGTTTTATCTATTTAATGTGTTATATTTATGAGCTTAATGGTGATTTAAAAGATAAGTGTTTTATCTATTTAATGTGTTATATTTATGAGCTTAATGGTTGTGTATTAACTCTATGTTTAATAAGGATTTATATGTTGTTATGTTGATTTATTTAAACTACATTCATGTCATTTTTAGCATGATGTAGATCCATTTAATTAATGGTATCATACAATAGCTAAATTTATGTGTAATTTGTAGTTGGTAAGCTACACGAATTTAGTTAGCTAATTTTTTTTTGTTTTTATGTGTATTCTGCACAATAATGTTCCTCATTTAAGTTTGGGTACATTACAATGTATATGTGTTACTACCACACACATACATATGTATCAAAATCTTTCGGATCCTATGGAATAGATGGACTATATTTGTTTCTGATGAGCAATAAAAAAACACTTCTCCCATATATCTACAACATATCTACCAACATTTCCCTTTGGTGTCCCATTTCCTTGTCTTCAAGGTATGCTACTTATCATTTTGAATGTCTTTTATTTTGTTTATCAAATATGACTTCCTAATCAATCATTAAGAAACTCTGTAAGGCCTTCCTATTTCAAGACTCAAAAATAAATAAATATATTCTATAATCTCCTTCTGAAATGACTGAATTTAGTTTAGAATTTATTTCATGATTTTCTTATACCAAGAATAAACAACAACAACATATTAACGATAAAAACCTAATAACAACATCAACAACAACATAATGATGACATACCAACTGGTAAAATGCATTCCTCCACCTGCGGATTGGTTGATTCAGCCCCTGGTTCACTTGTTATTGTGCTTTCCCAAACTTCCCAACTAAATATTAACCTCCCAACCAACTAGGAACAACCTCTACGGCTCCCTAGCTCCAATAATCCTTCCGGTTTCATGTCCCCCGAGCCCAAAGTTCCCAGCAACAACAGTTCCATGTGAGAGTTCCCCAAAACAATTGTTCTTCCAATTTCCTCCTTCTTCCCTATCTCCTTTAGAATTTCTCCCTCTTTCTTCTTTTCCAATTCCCCCCCAAAACAAATACCCCTCCTTCCAAGTCCTCCCCCTCTTCCTTATCCTCCTCTCTCAAATCCCCCTCATTAATTCTCCAAAAACCTTATCCCCCCATTAATTACTTCACCTACTTTTTAATAATAAAATAATAAAAAGACTCA
>CBVK0100609532.1:0-14571 GCA_900067695.1 Picea abies | reverse complement strand
ACCATAGACAGAGAAGAGTTGCGTCCGCATCTTCCACCGAGAGAGGAGGACGATAGAGTTTTGGGCTTGTGGTAAAAAGGGAAACCACAGAGCCATTTACCCCCCATATCTATCTCTTGAAATTGTTGTGAATGCATATAGTTTATTAGTTGTTTGCTTCTTTGACTATTTGCATGAATGCCAATATTGAAATCACCAATAACTATCAAGATACAATCACTCTGAACCATTTTCACTTTGGCTATTGAAATTATTTCAACGATTGTTGAGGCATATGTAAATGGAGCAACATATATGTTCATTATGAAAACATGTTGGATATACACCTCTAACATAACAAGTTCAAATTTGTTATTGCAAAAAAAAATTGTTGCAATTATGTCTATGTTTCTTTCTATACAAGAGAGGACACTATGGATAGAGTATGTCACATTAAGATTGAATTTGGAAAATTTGTTTTTGCTTGGAAGGAAATTTGTTTGTGTTTCTTGGAAACAAAGGATCGTATTTCTCATAAGGTCTTCATCTTGTAGGATGTCATCAAGGTGTGCATGTAAACTATGTGTGTTCAAAGTTACAACTGAAAGTTTGTTGAAACATGTGATTGAATTTTGCACATAGTCTAATTTACATGATCCATTGCTGTCACTTTTTTTGTTTACGCAAAAGTTTTCATGTGTTAATTTTTGAACTAGAAACAATGAATGCATTATTGATTTGTAATAAAGATTTGTATGTCAATCCATGTGTTTTAATGTTGATTGGGTCAAATGCAAATTTATCTAAAGTAAATCCTTGTGCTCTTTGTATTGTTCTAGCACAAGCTAGCTGTATTTGGAATTGTTGTTTGATTCCTTCCTCTAGTGTATGACAATGGCTTTGCAATTGGAAATATTGGTTTCCAACTTGGTGAATATTTTTGTCATATAATTCATGGGACTTTTCTCTTTGCAATTTTTGGACAACTTGGTCGACAAATTTTATCCAAATGACATTCAATTATTTTTTCCCCTTTGAATAACTCTTCAATGCTCCATCAATACCATTGACAAGGCTATATTCTATGTTGCAGTTTCTAGCATATATCTCAACTAGGACATTTCTGTTGACTAATATTTTTGATGGCAAGGTAGTTGTCTTGTCATAAGTTCTAAAGTTCTATTCACTATTTTCAAGTTCATCAAATGCTTTAAGAGTTATCAATTCTTCATCACTTGTGGAATATTTTTTTCATCATGTCTTTGCACATCTTTGGTTTTGTAAAACAAGTATAGAAACAATGGATCTATTGGTGGTGGTATATAACAATGGTGATTTATGTATTCTATGTCCTCGTTAGATTGCTCAATCAATCTCGTTTTTTTCAAGTCTTTGATAAAATATTTGTCTTTTTGATGCATTGACATGTGCAACTCATAACATTTTTTTTTTCCAAAACGTATATGATAATTTATGCTTGTTCAATATCAGGTTTTCAAAAATCAAAGAATCTTTGATAGGTTGTGCTTGATACAAGTCCCCACATAATATTATATCAAAATTTCTGAAATATGTTGTTTGGCTCTACTTTATTTCTCACAATCATTCATCAATTTGGTACAAGAATGCCGAGCTGACAAGGGACACCTCAACAATTAGCACAATACAAAGTTGTTCATAGTGTTTTGTTAGTGTATCCAACTTTTCGTTATTTAGGGGTAGGTATGTTGATTTGTTAAAAGGCATGTAGAATTCAGAGTGTAGTGTGACACCCCCTTCATTAAATGTTTCTTTTCATGTGTAAGTTGTAACTTATGATTCCTTTTAATTTAAGCAAGTCATATTCAGTTCCATTGTTGTACATGTGCCAGAGAATTGAAAAATTGCCTTCACAGTAAATGTTTTCCTAGTCCTCACGCTTCATGGAAAAAATAAATGGATTGGTTTGTTTGGTGCCTTTTTCTTTTTAGTCAATATATCTTTGACTATAGTTGCTTGTTATTTGTTCAACTGTCTTATCATGTTATATGATGTTGTGTTCTCTAATATATGTGGTTGATTGAAACATGATAAGGTTTATTGAATGATGCTTTTATCTTTTTTATGTTTTGAAAGTATTGGAGATTAGTATCAATATTATATTCTTCATAGTACTTATTATTATTAGAGAATATATCATTAGAAATTGATTGGGTCTCTTTAATTCCATTTCTATTAAACACTTCATAATCTCTATCTTCAAGCATGCTTGATGCATCATCAAGGTTACCCCATGCTTTAGTTGTTGTATATGCGATTTTTTTTTTTTCATTTTGCGTTATGGTTTATTCCAAGCTCATGTAGGCATTCTTACAAGTTAAATAATGTTTCTTATAAATGATTTCATCAAGCATGTATGGAACATATAAAATCAATTGTTCTCTACAGAAATTGTCTGGGTCTTTATGTTCATTGTATCTCATGTATCTAATGACATATGACATATCATTATTTCTTCGTTTCTTTCGCTTTTTTGTATGACTTGATGAAAATTATACCAAGCATATATTTTCAATGTTTATAGGGCGTTTCACATAGAAATCAATGATTGATGCACATATAATGTATTCTGAATTGTTTGGTTCTCGTTGCATATCTTTTAGTTTTTTTTAGAATAATTGATCGTTGGTCTTTGGGTAAAATATTAATAACTATACATTTCCTTGATATTGTATTCAATAATAGATACAAAACAATATATGCATCTTGTTGTGTAGACATTTGTTGCAAGTTTAGCAAAGCTTTTCCAAGATTGCTTATTGTTTGTATGTCATAGAGCTTTAGTTTTTGGTATTCTTCTCATATATGCTTAAATGACATTGTCATTGTTCTATCAATATTTTAATGTATGACCTACAATATGTAGTTGCAATGTATTAATCAAGTACAAAATGAGAATACGTGTCTACATTCCAAATTGCTATAATAAGATGAGAAAAACTATTAGTCCATATGTCTACTACTCTTCTCTCCAGTAAAATTGTTATTCGATTTAAACTACATTTAATTGCATCGATGTATTCATATTTTTTCAAATCCAATCTCTCTAAGAAAATATCAAAGATGTATGTATCATTGTATTGTCAATTGGGTTTAGCTTGGTGGTTGGGAGGAATGATTGTTATCCTCCCCACATAGGTTCAATTCTTGCAAGTGACATATTGAGGTCATAACGAGTATATTATTGTAGTGGCTTTGAGCCCTATTTTTGACTATCCTTGGGCCCTGAATATTCTAGGGTTTACCTTGGGTACCATCCTCGAAATGAGGGGAAGTACTCATGGGTTTTCCTTGAGATTTGTAACCTACAAAAAAATGTCTCATTGTATTTAACATACTCTAGAGTGCCAAAAATCAGTTTTGAATTTTTCTTTGTTGTATCATTGTTAAATTATGTTGGTTAAGGTATTCTTGTCTTTCTCATTGAAGGAACAAGGAAATTGAATTACAGTGAAATTTTTTCTTTTTCCTACGAAATTTTGTGCAATGATGATCTTGAATTGTTTTAAGATCATTTGCAAGTATTCTTGAATCATAAGACAATTATCTATCTACAAAGTCCTCTATTTCAACATTTACATTTCTTTCATAGACTGGTGCATCCTTTATCCATAGAAATGCATGGTCATGTTGACTTCCTCTACTTTGGAACTCTATTATAAATAAATGGTCTTTCATCTCCCCATAGTATTTGTAATCATGAGAAATTAGTTGTCGTAGAGAGTTTATCATGTTTTTGTAGTATCATACACAAGTTAGTGGATCATTTCCTATCAATGTTTCAATTTCATTCTCTTGTATGTCATCTTCAATAGGTGGTTTGTTTTTTTCTTTTATATGTTTTAATGCATTCATTAATGGTTTCCAACAATGTTCTGCACTACTAAAGGATACAAAGAACATAGATGGTCCTAGTTGTTGTATCATTGAATGAAGGTTCCTAAGTAAACTTAGAAAGTAATATGGTGATATGCAATTTGATTTTAGATCTTTGTAACCAATGTCTGATTTTAGTATCGTATCCAAATTTGGTTTTGACTTAACATCCTTGCTAGTAGTTTTCTTCCCTTCAAATTTCGTTTTCGTATTCTAATCCAAATACAATTGAACACTTTCTTAAGAATAATGTGAACTACCTTGTAAAACAAATCAGTGATGTGGTACACAAAGTCATGGTCTTTGTGTAATACTTCCCATTGAGCAATTTTTTTATACGTAAATATTTTTGTAACATCGTCTAGTCATTTTTCTCCATAGAAAAGTGTAGGGAATATCATTTCCTCTTAATATCTATCTTTAATAATTCCTAATGGCATGTAGCCATCAATGGGAGCAATGTCTATTTTGATTGTTTTGAATATCATATATACTACGTGAATTCATGAATCCATGTAGTGTCTTTGTTATTGGTTCTTCAATGTTTTCATTGATGTCCTTGTCAATTTATTTATCATTGTCAATTGCATATGCATCTTTTTCCTAGTTAAAAATTTGTTTCCAATTGTCATTTATAACAACTTTCTTCATTTTATAGAGTATGGTTTTGCATAGCCACTTTAATTCTTTCATGACCATGTGTACATGAATGCGACCAAAAGCATAAGCACTTTTGTAGCATACATTTTTCTTTATTTTAACTACAAGTGAGTCAGTTTGTTTTATGTCATGAGGTAGAGCATGTTGAATTCGAGATGTGTCATTATGCACATTGGGTACATCTCCAATTAATCCCACTTGTTGCCCTCTATATTTTTTACCTAGCTCTCAAATTTGCAAGAAAGGTAATCTCAATGTTATTATCCTTTCCTCTAATTCATTTAGTTGCTTAATTATGCATATGCACTTATTTCATCCAATATATTGTGGACATGCAAATTTGGGAATATCATCATGCCACAAATTGTTTTGACAAGGTTTGCAAGTGTATTGATTTTCTAAATTGTCACTTGTGCATCCTTTCAATTTTTTTTTTCTCTTTCAATGTCAACTTTCTGTATAAATATTTGTTTGTTGTTTACTACATCTTTTCTAAATAAAGTGAGATTGCAATCCAAACGATTGTAGATAGACATGCCAATGACATGTTTCTCGAATGCTTGCTCCTATGTTTTCTTGTTCTTCCTTATTTTGATGGGAAAGCCTAATTGTTTTCTATTTTTTGATCATTGTTCCCTTGTTTGAACAATTTAAATTCTTCCCTAATAACATTTTCCTTTTTTTTTTTTTCTATTTTAACTCCTTCTAGATCAAATGTCATTGCTTCTTGTTGTGGCACAACATTGTTCCTAATCATTTATTTAAGAGACTGAAGAGATAAACTTTTCTTCTCTCTATATATTTTTCAGGAGACAATATTGGCTTCATGTTAAAAATTGTTTCTCATATTTGTTGTAATGGGCCCTCAAAATGAAAATGCCCTATGTTTTTTTATACAAAATAACATTAAATATCTTTGATTCTTTTTTGATTGAATGGAATTTAGTTAGCATAATGGCTGTCTTAGCAAACCATAAGCATATTTCTATGTCCCAAATATAGGCTATCCAGTCATAAACAAAAATACCACCTTCTATGTTTCCTTTCTCATATGGCAATGCCAAATGCACAATATATTCTTTCCAATTTGCCACCCTTGGGACATATTTCTATATATAAATTTTGATAATAATATTGTTGTGTGCATATAATTGCAAACGAATCATTATGCATCACCACATTGGAAATTTTTTTCACCAATATGCGTCACAAGAAAGGCACATCATATTTGTATTGTGTTAAATGACAAATGGTTTCAAAGGGGATTTTCGCCATAAGCACTATTGGATTCATGAACTTGTTCAAGTCCATTTGCTAACATCTTGTTCTTTTTTTACTATGCCCATTGTTGTTCTATGTTTTCATATTTCATTGGCTCTTCATTGTGTTCATGACTATTGACGGTGCCAATTTGTCTTTTTCACAAGAGTGGTTCAAAATGTCCAACAAGAGAGTTGTCATCATGAAACAATATGCCATATGTGTTTTTGCTTAAAGTTGAATTAAAATGTAGTCCTCGGGGTGTAGGACAGTTGGTGACAGAGTGTGTTGTTAAGGCACTCCGTGATGTTAAAGTCACCGGTTCGAAACCTATGGGGACAAAAAATCCAACCATGTTAAGGGTTGGTGTGGTTCAGACCGGGTGCGATCCTCGGGTGATTTTGACGGCTTACATGCCCTTGCTCGAGTCAAACGAATCTGGTGAAAGGATGAAACTAAAGAACTAGAGGCACCCTCTCCTCCCTATTTGGTATTCATAGCTAGCAATATGAAAGTATCTATCTATGGTTTCCATTGGTTAAGGAAGTCATGAAGAGCGACCCCCCTATACTAAAATAGAGTCATGGTTTCTCAACCACAGGCTAGTCTCGCAGGTCACAGAAAAACTAGCAAACAAAAAAAAGTTGAATTAAAATGTAAGTATGGCTTCATTTTTGTCTTCGACCAAATTCTTATAAGTATTTTGAGCCATTTTGACAACCAATATATGCAAAAAATGTCTCCCTACAGGCCTCTATATTTTGGTGGTAGAATAATCAAAGCTGCCTTTGACATTCTTTCCAAATAAATATCTGAATCATTGACATTATGCATTTCCATCAATAAATTTGTGTTCAATTCATGTTTATAAGATATTGGTGCTTCTGTATCATTATTTTGTAAAACAACTTTCAAATGTTGTATTGTACCTTCTCTCAATTCTATAGATGTGTATCTATTATGTTGGACTTTCAGAGCATCAAACAAATAATCTCCAGGAGAATATGCAAAGTTATCTAAGCATAGTAGGATGTATTTTTCTAAATAACCTTAATGTCATGTTTTTGATGTCTAATAAACTTGTTTTCTTTAGGCACTCATTTTATCTTTTCTTATTTTCTACTTCAAGTTTTCCTAGTTACTTTTGTCTTGTACAAAAAAGAACAAATTCAACACAAATAGAGTTTTCTTTGGACCACCATAGAAGTAAACACCACTCACTCCTAGTATTTACATATTGGAAAAATGTGCATACCTTGCCTTCAATGTCTATTGCTAGAAACTACAACATTGTCAAGAAGACTTGTTCATATATGCTCCAATAGAAGACAATGTCTTTTCCTGCAACTCAACAAGTAAATTTATTATGATAAGCAACTATTTCAACGTTCTTTTGTTTTGGGAAAGTAGAGAACACATAAAAACTATCTACAGTTTTTTAAAAACTCAAGGGAAAAATATGAAAATAACAAAATGAAAGGTTGGGAAAAAAAGATAATAGCATTATAATAAAATCAAATCAACATTAGCATCAATTGAAACATGCATGAAAGAACACTACTTAATTAGTACAATAGACACACATTCATTTTAATATACAAATATCTAGATCTATTTTTAATGCTAGCGTGACTCTTAAAGCTTTGTTTGAGAACAATTTTTGCAAAACTTACATTTACTTTTAATGATGCTACAACTTTAATTGAACAGGTTGACCTAATATCATCTAAGAAAACATGAGGTTCTTTAAGAAATCATTGAAGGCCAATTTTAATGGTAGAATGTCATTTTGAGTCTTGAGTGACTTTTATAAATGTTTGAAGGAGTGATAGGAAGCGTATTGTGCTTCATGTTAATTAACTTGTGCTTGTATATTTACTATATGATCATAGATCCTTGCACTCAATGAATAAAACCCCATCTTTTAAAATTAGGATAGAATATGCTATATTGCATTTTGTTTTACGGATATTTATTATAAAACACTTCTAGGTTTACTCAATTTTCCCTTACATTCCAAATCTTACAACCATATAGAATCATTAAAGTAATAAAATCATCAAAGATAATTTTTTTTCACAAAGCCAAAATTATACAAATTTACAATATGCAAACTTTAAGGTTTATTAAATAATTATTTAAATACAAAAATGTTAAAATTTACAAAGTAGTTTTATTTTTAAAAATTTAACAAATCCAAAATTAAAATAAATCTATGTTATCCTAACTTTTAATATGCTTTTGAGGCACGAGGTTAAACTACAAGAGGGGTTAGTTTCTGCCTCATGCATGGGACCAAGGCTAAATTCTATTTGTAAGTAAATGATCGACTTGTTACAATCTCAACAATGACTAACATGGGACAATGCATTATTTGTAGATATTATCAAGGCCGAAACCATGTTTTGGTTATGGAGTATGACACATAATTGCTTCTAATTTGCTAAGAGTTTTTCTTCCTTTAATATAAAAAAATAGGGTAATGGCCCAAAGCCCAAAGATGTCTGGTAGGAGTGAAACTCTAACTCCTTACATAGCACCAACACATTATTTCAAATGAATAAATTTGATCTATACATGATGGCATTGTTGCACATCAAAATCTTAAAATTGTATCAACATAAATTAGGCCAATAATCCTAAATATTGTAAGCTTTTGCTTGCTTTAAAAAATACTCTTAATATAAAATGCATTTCTATCCAATTATATTATAATGATCTTTAAACATTATTTATTTACAATGCTCTTTAAAAAAATTACATGTTTGTTACTATGTCGTCTTTGAAAAAGTTTTATATTCTCAATTATGTTTTAAGTTATATATACAATTTGATCTAAATCTATTCCAAGTTACATATATAATTTGATTTAAATCTATTCCAAGTTACATATATAATTTGATCTAAATCAATCATATTATTTGTGATAATACACTTGTTTTTCCAAACTTTTAATAAAAAACTGTGAAAGCTATTTAATCTCATTTAATTTAATTAAGTTTAAAGAAGATATTGTATCTAACATGGATTTTGATATGTGATAAATAAGTAAAGGTAAAAAATTAATAAAGTTTTTATTTTATGTTTAATTAAATATAATATAAAGTGAGAGGTAATCATTATTAAATTATATATATATATATATATATATATTTTTTTTTTTTATTGTTAAAATCATCAAATAGACCTACACCTTTTTAAATATCAAACTATTAGTGTAACAAAAATATTAAGATACTCAAAATTATTATTAATATTTAAAATTTTAAATACCCAAATTATTATTAGTATTCAAAAATTTAAATTTAATTTAAAATATTTTTATTAATTTTAAAAATTATAATTTTCCAAAACTATAATTAATATGATTTTAAGTATTTGTACATTAAGTACTTCACATGTCAAATATGGAGGATTCATAAAACTTTATATATTTTGAAAATGTTTTGATATATTTTGAATCCATAATGATTACAATATCCATGATTCATATTAACTCTATAATTTGTATATATTTTAAATCCACAATGATTACAATATCCATGATTCATCTTAACTCTACAATTTGTAGAGTAAATATTTGAGATCTTAACTATAAGATTGTAAAGTTGAAAAACTTTTGATTTTTACTTAAAGTTTTGAAATGATTATAATATATATATTTTTTGTAATTAAAAATAATAAGTTAGTTGTTCTATCATTGTAGTGAAAACCAGAATGTACAGGTGTGGTAATTATTCACAATTCCAAAGCTTAAAGAAAAAAACGACAACTGTCAAGATCTAACAAGGGGACTTACCACCTATTCTGCCATTCTCATGGAAACCAGAATAGGTGGTGGATTGAGTGCCTCGACCGCCTATCAGACCTGAACCAAAGACTAGCATAGACAAAATTTGCAAAAATTTAGCCATTAAACAAAAGAACAAAACCTGTGAGAAGCTATGCATGTGGCGAGTCCAGGCTTCCATCATGATGGAGTCTGAAGGTGAAGGGATGACAACATGTTGGTAAATGACTCTTCTCAGGATCGCTTGACAGGGAATCATACAAGGCGTCCAAACATTTGCTGAAGAAACTTTAGCGATGTTGCTGCTTGGCCAAGTCCCTTCTCATCTCAAATATTAAAACCAAGTGGTCTTCCAAGAGTTTTTAGGAATCTGGAGTTGGGTGATTGTGGTCCTCTTGAGCCCGGTTTTCCTCCAAAGTGGCAACGATGGAGTCAAAGGCAACAACATAGTCCACGATAGGGTCTTCTTCCATGGAGGCAGCGTAATTGCGCCTTGAGTGGTCCTCCATAGGTAAGGCTTCTTCTTCCACTATGCATCCTGCAATAACTGACTTTTGAAATGGACTAGTGGTGCAGGTGGTAGGTTAGTACTCCAGGGCAGTGGAAGGGAGGAAAGGCAACAATTCTACCCAATTGGGTGAAAATGATTCTTCCACCAGGCATCTGCCTTGGAGACTCTCAGTGATGGGAGGGCGTGGCTGCTGATGAGCCTGCGCGAACCGATTTTTCCTAGAGAAACCCGGATGGTCCTCTTCTAGAGCTGGAGCTTGAGAGGTAAGTCCTGGGCCATGGTGATGCCAAGGCTCTGAAGGAGCCTGTGCAAACCAGTTCTTCCCCAAAGAGCCCGGATGGTCTCCGCCTGACGTGAGAGCTCGAGAGGTAGGCCCAGGGTGGTTGTGCCTTCCAAACTTACTATAGTAGGTCGACCCTCATTGGGGCTTGCCTTGTTCTCATGGCATGGTTGCGCAGGGCACCAGACAAGCAGAAAAACCGAATGAACATGATGAATCTCGGAAAAGGATTAATGAAATAATGTTGGGCTTTGGGCCCAAGTGCCCCATATAACACTTCCCAAACAATGAAAAGACCAGAAGAGTAGAGGCATTGATGGCTCTGGTAGCCATTAGTGCAGGTGTAATATAAATCTCAAAGATTGTACTGAAGCTGAGGAGATGAGTCCGGGCTTCCATTAAGGCCCGACGCACTAAGGCTCGACTCTTATGCATGAGAACCATCGCGACTGGACAAGGGGAGGGTGGCGGCGAGAAGCCTTAACTACCCTCGTAATCGCCTCATCCATCTATGCGTGTGGACCAAGTGGCTCATTGTCACCCCATCCGGAGAATAAATATTTTTATTTTAATAATATATATGTTTTTATAATATTTTATCATTAAGTATCCATGATTCATGTTAACTCTATAGTTTGTAGAGTAAATATTTGCGATGTTAACTATACAAGTGCAAATATTTATGTTCTTTTAAATACTATGTTTTTTTATTTTGATTTAAAGTTTTGAAATGATTATAAAATAAATATTTCTATTTTAATAATATATATGTTTTTATAATATTTTATCATTAAGATATATATTGATAAATTAATTCAAATAATGTTAATTTTTTTTATTTTAGATATATATATATTTTTTATATTTTAAATTTGATGAGTTAATATAAATGGTTAAAAATTGTAATTTACAAGAAAAAGGTTTTGAGGTCAAGTTTCCTTACCTATATGGATTGTGGGTCTCGCTCAATGTTCTCACCCAACTATATTTACAAAATCATTTGAATATATATATATATATATATATATATATATATATATATATATATATATATATATATATATATATATATATATATATATATGATATTTATGATGTATATGCATATTAAAATTAGGGTTTTGAAATATGAGATAATCTTGATTGAGAATGGAATAATATGCCTATTAAAATCAGGGTTTTGAAATATGAGATATCTCATTTTCATGACTTCAATAGTACATCAAATAAACTCCTTTGGCATGATTATAAAAGTAAAATGTTCAAAGATTAAAACATCATAGAAGATACAAGATTTGAGAAGAGGCATAATATGCATTGGACATTCTAAAAAAATGGAAGATTTACATAGTTTGAATGCCTCTTCTCTCGTGAAGAGAATTGGTAAACCAATAGTCGAAGCGGATCAATAAATTTTAATAATTGCATGGAAAAAAATTCTATAAGTAGGTTATAGAAGCCAAATTATCTTAAATCTCAAAAACATTTCAAAAGTAAATGTGAAATCAAAATATTACTAACTTCTTGTGTTGCATAATACATGGCAATCATAAAAAATGGGTTTAAGAGCATGAGAAAATAGCATAATACATGGCAATCATAAAAAATGGGTTTAAGAGCATGAGAAAATAGACCTAAAGATTCCCATTGTATTATAAATTTATTTCATCTTAAAGAGAATTAATTGATGGATTTGTTTATTAATGTTCTTGTGTTACATAATACATGGCAATCATAAAAAATGGGTTTAAGAGCATGAGAAAATAGACCTAAAGATTCCCATTGTATTATAAATTTATTTCATCTTAAAGATAATCAATTGATGGATTTGTTTATTAATGGTGCCAGACATTTATTTATTGGTGGTAGATTGAATTGTAGTCCAGAAATAATAAAATAATATGAATGAATGCTTTGTATGGAAGCATATAACAAGCATGTGGCAAGCATGCACGACTATTACTCTACACCTTTTCCCACCTCATCAACTTCACTACACAAAGAGAGAGTCTTTCAAACACGACACATAGAATAAGCACTGTTAGTCTAGAAGAGTATGGAAAACATGCGCGATTTTTGTCAAATAAAACCACCAGTTGTTTCTGCCACATAAAGGACATTGGGAAAAACTAACAAATGTCTGGTTCTAGCGTGTGTCTCTGCAAACACGTTATTGATTACATGTTGTAGGAGCTCCTAGAAACTACCATGGTTGTGATGGAGGTGGCCTCTACACTGTCGATAAGTGATGTGTGATTTGATGCTTTTCTAATGTTCAACAAAACAAGGTATTTCCACACATGATGAACACCTTAAGCAACTTCTCACACAACTAAATCAAATATTAGTACACTAGTGTATTACATGGTTAAAACAATTGAAGAGGGAAATAGTCCATGGTCCCAACCAACGTGGCCACTTGAGGCAATATATTAATGAGAAATAAAATATTGTACATAAGATTTTCTCACAATCGATCTTCAACAAATGACCCTCCATGCTCTTTAAATAGAGATCATGGACCAACCGAGTGTTAAGACACATATCAATAACCATTAGTATTGAGGAGAATATAAGCGGTTAGATCACTTTATGTCTAGAATATATCGTGATTTCAGATTACATAACTACAAATTCATACCAAAGAAACACACTTTTACCTAAAGACACATTAAACCCAGTTGATTTTTTTGTTTGTTTGTTTTAACTTCCCATCACTTGTGAAGCCAACATTTCAACCATTATCTAAGAATCCACAACCCAGGGGCATCTAAGTCGTAAAAATCACCTAGGGATCACACCCGACCTAGGCCGCACCAACCCTTAACATGGATGGATTTTTGGGTGTCTCCTCCCAACTAAACACACAGTAAGGGTATTAAACTCGGGTTTCCTAAAAAATGAAACCCACACCTTAACTAGACGTGCTAGCGGGAAGTGAATATACCAATTTGATTTTAACTAACTCCTATGTGTCTAAATATCCTAACATCCCTCCTTAAGAACATCTTAGGATAAGATTCAATGATTTACAAAGGTGGCACAATGGGATAAGGAAGGAGGCATTGGAGCCTATCCCCCCTTAATGACAACTTCCTAAACTCCTAACATAGAATGAAGTTTGGAAAAATTCTATTTTGTAAGAGACTTTGTGAAAATGTCTATAACTTGATCATCTGTAGGGAAACAAAGTGCTTCAAGAACATGATCATGAACACATTTTTTGATGAAGTGCATTTGTATCTCAATGTGTTTGTTGCACTGATGTTGAACTTTATATCTTGTGAGCTTGATGGCACTATGATTGTCACATTAGAGGGTGTTTAGATGTTGTTGAAATCCAAACTCTAAAAATATTTGTTGAAGCCACAAGGCTTCTTGACTTGCATTAACCATTCCTTATTACTCTACTCTTGCCAAAGAAAGAGAAAGAACCTATTGTTTCTTACAATCCCAAGTGATAATTCCAAAACCAAGACTAAAAACATGACATGAGGTATACTTCCGATTTTCGAGGTCAACATCCTAATCAGAAATAGTGAAACCAACCAACAAAGGAGTCCCCCCTAAACTGTAATGCATCAAAAACTAAACTATAACCAATATATATTGAAGTATCATTTTTGTTGCTTTCATTTGACTCTCATATGGTGTTTGCATGTACCAGATAACAAGACCAATAGAAAAGGAAATATCAAGATGAGTATGATTCAAATACAAAAGACTACCAACTAACTGATGGTACAAATTGGCATCTACTTCAAGAGTAGTACATGTGGAAAAAAGTTTGACTCTATACTAGAAGGGAGAAGGGGCTAGTTTACAATCTTCTATGTGAAAACAATGAAGAAGGTCACATGCATAATTAGATTGGGAAAGATAAATTCCTTCCTTTTATTACGATACTTGGAGGCCAAAGCAATAAATATCCTAAGTCTATCATTTCGAATTTATTATTAAGGCTAGATTTCTGTAATGTCCCCACTTTGGGCCATCATCACAGGGCAGAGACTTATGATGACCAGAGTAGCCAGATGGATGTTATAGCGAGTACAAGGGTATTTGAGAGGCATTATGGAGTCTAGTTGGCATTTATCATCATATTCCATCATTATGAGCCATTCCACACAGGTTGGCTTTGGTTTCGTTCCATTCCGACGATTTCCATGATTTTGA
>CBVK0100609451.1:0-14487 GCA_900067695.1 Picea abies | reverse complement strand
CTCTGTTGTATATTTATTTCCGTTGTGTATGAATTATTGTCTCTGAGATTCATATGTTATAACATGCATGCTTGATGTTTATTATTATGCATGGCATGTTTAAACCTTGTTTATATTATAGCATGAATATTTATTTTTGCATGTGCTTCTATCATGTTTATTTCATGCTTCTTTAATAATTAAAGGGAATCATAATTCAAATTTGAGTTCCGAACAAAGTTCTTGAGGTAGCTTGCTCATTCAGGGGTGGATGGGTACGTTACATTCCCGTAAAGAGAAATTAATTTTTTTATGAGAAGGATTCAGAATTTGAAGATAAAGAGGGAAATGAAAGAATTTTGCAAGGCATTCAGAAGCCATTTTTAGTGAGGCAAATATCAACATTGCAATTCAAGAAGTTCAATATCAAAGGGTTGCCCCTTTTATGTTATACAAGTACTTAACTCAGTTGAAAGGAAGAATATGATAGCTAAAGATCACCTTGTGCTATGGGAATTCAGAGATGTGTTTCCAAAGGAAGTGTCAAGACTACCTCTAAAAATAGATATTTCTTTCCAATACATCTTGTGCCTGGAGTAGTACTGTCCTCAAAGGTACCCTATAGGATGCGTACATGACCATAGTTGGTGGAGATGAAATCACAGCTAAAGGAAATGTTGGATAAAGGTTACATAAGGCTGAGTGTATCCCCATGGGGATCACCATCCCTATTTGTAAAGAAAAAAGATGGTACACTGATACTATGCATTGATTAAAGACAATTAAACAAGATGACCATCAATAACAAGTTTCGTTTTCCTAGGATATATGATCTCTTTGACCAGCTCAAAGGAGATGCAATTTTCTCAAAAAGTAATTTGAGGTTAGGATATCACCAAGTCAGAATCAAGGATGAGGATATCCACAAGAAAACCTTTAGAAAAAGGTATGGGCACTATGGTTTTTTGGTGGTGTCATTTGGGCTTACAAATGCACCACCTACATTAATGTGTTTGATGAATAATGTGCTCAACAAGTATCTAGACACGTTTTTCTTGGTATTTATGGATGACATTTTGGTGTATTCCAAGAAAAAAGAAGAGCATGAAGAGCATATTTAGATGGTGATACAAGTTTTGAGGGAGAACCAACTATATGCTAATTTCAACAAGTGTGATTTCTTCCGAAAATAAATCCAGTATTTGGGCCACAAAATCTCAACAGAAAGAGTGGCAGTAGATCCTAAAAAGATCAAGAAAATCATGGATTGACTTGCCCCTAGGAATGTAATAGAAGTAATATCTTTCATGGGATTGGATGGATATTATATAAGGTTCATAAATGGATTTTCCAATATCAATAATCCTATTACATAATTAAAAAGGAAGGGGAAAAATTTTGTGTGATCACCAAAGTGTGAGGCCAACTTTCAACAATTGAAGCATCTCTTGACTAATGCCTCTATTCTGAAGATTGCAAGCCCGGAAATTGATTTCCTGTTTTTATTTGATGCTTGCAAAAAAGGAATCAATGAATTTATCATGCAATAAGGACAAGTGATTTGTTATGAATCATGAAAAATGAATGATCATGAGCAGACGTATGTAACTCATGATATGGATCTTGCAAAAATTATGCATGCGTTGAATATGTGGAGACATTACCTGCTAGGAAGAAGGTTTGTTTTAATAATATACCACTCTGTTCTTAAGTACCTATTCGACCAACCAAGGTTGAATGGTAGACAGGTCGAATGGATGGCATTGAATAGATAGTTTGACTTCAAAATCAAACACATTAAGGGAAAGGAAACTAGAGTGGCAAATGCACTCAGTTGAAGTGTGCGGACAATACATTAGCAACCACAAGTATAGGGAGTGTGACATTAAACATAGGATTAATACCCTCTTGCAAGAATATGATTTCTTCATTCAATTAATAAAAGGGTTACAAAAATAACCTAGGGAAAAGAAATATGAAGAATATCACCTTGGGGATGATAATTTGTTGTAGTACAACAACATGATGTACGTGCCTAATTCAACAAATTTGAGGTGTTTAATTATGGATGATTTCCATAGAATACCTTATGTTGGTCACCTTAGTTACCATAAAATGGTGGAAACTGTAATACAAATGTAATATTGGTCAAGAATGAAGTAGGACATTGCTCGATACATCGCTAAATTCCTAGAGTGTCAATAGGTGGAATTTGAGCACATAAATTATGTTGGGATATTGAAGCCTTTACCTATTCCAAAGTGGAAATGGAAGACCATTTCCATGGATTTCATTATATGTATACCAAATATAATATAGCAACATGATGATGCAATCATGTAACAAACCCAACCCCCTAAGTACCATTTTAAGGGATGGGGTATTAAAATTTCTCTTTTTCTCAATCATCTCAATACCTCTTCTCGAGGGCACCATTTTCTTCTACTCATCAAGATCTTTCCAATGATAGCTTCTATACTCCAAACCTAGCTCTAGATCAAAAGTTATGGATTCCAAAATTTATTGAGCCTCCATTGGCCCAAGGCCACCTTACTTCCATGTGGAAACCATGTGATATTTTAATACTCATTCCATATGATGTGGCATATTCCATAAGACACATTAAATTCATGTGCCCAATAACTTGACCTATATTAATATTTGTTGGGGTTTTACTCCCACGGAGCCTCAAATACCACAACATTAAATTTTTTGACAATGATCCCACAACGGGACTGCGCCAGATCTAGTCATCCTTGGGTCAAGCATCCTACGACTATGGTTGCAACATAGATCCCAAATAACATCAGGGTTATCATGAAAACCCCAACCAAAAGTTCCAAAATGATCCATTAATCACACCCATCCTAGATCCGACAGTCAACGCGTCGATCATCGAATGACCCTAAGTGAGTCAAAAAATCTAAATTGTGTGATAGTTAACTCTCCTCCCATATTATGTTTCTCGATTTGAAGGTTGATATTGAATCCCAACCTTGCATTGACCAATGGTCCAAATATTTCCTCTTTTCGGCATCATCAATGTTTCATAACAGTGCCTAACTGGTCCATCTCTTATGCCATGACGACATTACACTTGGCTCAACGATCCAGATATCGTCGTCCTGTCTCCATATAGATCTAAGAATCTCAATGTGTCGTTGATATATTTCATCATAGAAATTTTTCTAAATCTCCATACTACTAACCCCAATGACGATACCTTAGACATCGATATTCCATAGTCACTGGCCCATAGATCCAATGACTAGAAATAAAATGAATGTCTAGAGGACCTCCTCACCCCATGAGGCCCACTTTTGTCATTTTGTCCAATTACATAGTGACATCTGTCACTACTTAGCCACATTGGCTGCCATGTTGGCATATTCACATCATCACGATGACGACCTCTCTCATACATCTCACAAGGAAAATTAATAGTGAATATCTCTCTCACCTATTAGCAGATCGATGACTCCCCTCAAGTCATTGAAACCCATGTCATCATCAACATTTTTGGACATCAAATGACCTTGATAATATTACAACCTCCAACGAATGGTCGAGATCTTCCCATTACCATATCTAACCATCCATCTTGTGGTCTATTTTTTTGGGTCCTCCATGGACCACTCCTGTCTCATCAACCATTCCACTAGAGACATGCGTCACCTCTAAGGACATGCTAACTTCCACCTGTCCTAACACATGACCCTGCCACCTATGGTGACATGTGTAATTCATAACTCAATGTGGGGTTCTATCTCAAGAACCTTGATTCACCTTGACACATGGCACAATCTCTATTGGACACATGGCACCCTTTCCACCTGACACATCATTAGTCTTCCCATGGATTCTCACCTATAGGTTCCATGTCATCATGATGCATGGAATAAACCTTGATTGAAATGTTTCAAGATCCACATTATCCTCTTAAGCCCTTTGGTAGGAGATCAATGATATAGATCCCCTTTTGAAGTTCTTTCAATCATGATAGATCAAAGACCTATATATCCTCTTAGATTTCCTCTATTCATAGAAAATCAACAGTACAAATTGGTTATCGTAGGTCTCCTATTGGAGTGTCTCTACCTTGGCCTCTAGAGAAACTCTGACAATCATTCTCAGATGATGTTCACCACCTAGAATCTAAGGCCACCATGTACCTTCCACCTAAGAATGTTTTTCCACACATACCAGTCATCTAGTATGAAACATGGCACATTCGTACCTAAAGGAATTTGCCTCAAAAGGGACAAAACTCCATGATACGTGGCACAATATTTACTTGAAACATGACACCACCCACATCATTACATGTGGTCTGAGGTGGGTCTACATATCATCATGGGGTATCTATTTTGATCCTCTGGGTGTTGACACATTCCCCAAGCACGTTGGTTGGGTTGACTTCATCCCCTTGCTGCTACTCTCCAAGGAACATGTTAGGCCCTTACAATGGATGAACGACTAATATTTAATCTAACCATGACTATGATCAATGGTATAGATATTCCCTTGGATCCTCCTCTTTGGATATCATCTCCACAATTTACTTTGAATGGCACCCCACGATAAATGACTAGGATTATATCTTTCTTAGGTCCTGATCCATGTTCCATATCTTTCTTGCGATGAAAATCTAAGATTTATTCACTATGTCAATCCAATGAATGTGATTCCTTCAATATCAAAACATGGTTTTTATACATATTATCATTATGGATCTAGAATTATCCATTCAGTAAATTATTCTAAGTCTTTTCTAAGGTTTTACCAATCCTTTAAGAGCTCTCTCCTTACTTCGAAAAACTACTAAGGCATTCCTACTTCACCACTTTAGGTGGATATTCATGTCCTACGAACTACCTATACAACAACAGATGAATCCATGAAAGAGTTAAGACTCTTTGAACCCCACATAGGCCTTTCTCAGGCATTGAGACATTCCCATGCCTATCTGAGGACACACTGTCCATTCCTCCTAGGGATATTCTGCATTCTTAGTCTATAAGCCTATTTTATTTTCATAGGTATCACACTATAGAAATACTTTTCTACACACCCAAGAGGAAAAAACATATCGATATATCTAAAGTTATGTTCAGAAGAGGAAATTGATTATACTATTTCTTTAATCCATTAAGGTAAATTGCAGGGTCCTCCTTCTTATACACACAATATAAATGAAATTCATTTCATACATGCTATTATACGAGTACAATGAATTCCATTAGAACAATATTAACACCATTGAACGTGTATACACAATTACACACAATCAGAGGCATCTAGCCATACCATTAGTTCTATTACACAGAGTATATGAGATACTTATCTATTCACAATATGTAGCCAACTAACTAACTGTGGGTGTTCACCTTTCCACCCAACCATAGGCTCTGCATGCTCAATCACTTCAGATATAAGCCACCCCTGTGCTAAGCCATGATACCATTAGGGAATTTTCTACGCTTACTTGTGCATTCTCTTGCAATAGCTCTAATTCCTCGAAGCCCCAAAACACATTCCTTCTCTTCTCCAGATGTGAACCTATCTTTGTTTTCCCTCATTCCTTCTTCTCTTACATGCCCCACACATGAAATTTCTCGATATGTCCTCTTCCTTATTCTAGAAGGAACTTCGTCGATCAATCCTGAACCACTGAATTGGTACTTTGTTGTACCTTTGGTTGGAATCCTTTTTTTTTCTAGACAAATTTTCCATATCTATTTTCATTGACAGTGGTTGGTTGTTCAACTACCAACCCCTTCCCATGAATTGTTTGGGTTCAGTTGAAAGTTAGAGGAAATATGATCATTTCCTTTACATTATTCATGAAGGTGTCTTGTGTTCTTTATATATTAACTCCCTTCCTGGACCTCATTAATCCCTCTTGTGGTATCATGGATAGTACTCAAGGCTTCACCCCCACAGTCAGTTTTTGACATTTTCATTGATCATTAATACATTTACATTGTTTACATGCCATAGCATGGAAATCATTAATTACAATTAATTGCATATAATGATAGGTTTAGAGAGGGGTTTTTACAATCCCTTCCCCATTCAAAGGAACACCATACTTAGTGTTCTTTTCTCATAAACATCTGTCATGCCTTGTTTTTTAGCTACTTTTAACAATGTCTTCCTTTTCTTGGTCTGGTCCTTTCTGAGACTCTTGGTCTTCATCACATGCCTACAATATTTTCAAATGGAAAGCATATTAATCACAATTTCATGCATAAACATTTTATTATTGTTCATTACTCAATAGTAAAATTTCACATATCTACACAATACTTATCTTTGTAGTTCATGGATCTATATTCCATATGGGCATCTCATTAACTTGGTTCAATGATTTCCTTAACATACCCATTGTGTGCATGATCTCAGTCAAAATATGACAAAATTTTCATAAACTCCACTGAGTCTTTCACATGAGCTATCGAAATATCCTCTTCCTTGCGATCACTCACCTTTTAGAGCTCAAGATCAGGAATCCCCTTCTCTTTTATGTAGTCCCTCAGGTGATCCATCTTTCCTTCCCAATATTTCTTGCACAATAAGAGTTTCATAAATTTCTTTGATTCTTACATCTGAATCATCCCCCAATATTACTCTATTGAGGTGCTCCTCTGGCTTGCTCTTCAAAAGCATCCCTTTGACCTGTGTTACCACAACATAACATTCTTATGGTGATCATGACTTATCACAAATTTCTCTTATCACCACAATGGCCCTCCTCCATGCCTTCTTATTTGAAAACCTCCATCTATCCTCTATGGACAGATATTTTCATCGCATCTGCGTTCATATGCATACAAAAATTTGTGAGATACATTCATTAATTTTCAATCAAAATTATTTTCAAATCTGTTACCCATAGATTTCCAAATTCACAATTTCATTTCATTTTCAGATATGTTCCATATTGGAACTAGATCTCACAAGAATGAGATTTAATTCTCATAACATTTTGGCTCCTTACGCCCAATAGGCATTGATATTCTTCATGGGATTACAATATTTCCATTTCCAAGACCCTACTCCTTACAATTCAATATTTACACATTCGAACAAATTGTTAGTTTCTCATGCATATATGTTCTCATTTCAAATTTACAATGGCCTTACAAACAATTCTTAATTTGTGCAGTATAACAACTAGATCATCTTTATCTAAAAAAAGAGGAAACAACATTCCTTACATATGCATCACTTCAACACACCAATTTTTTTTTCCAAATGCAATTCAACATTAAATGAATTTAATCAATGTGCCAATACCCATGGGCACATTCACACACAATTCACCCTTGCATTAGTTTTAGATTATTACATTTCATGTTAGGCACTCTTTCCATGGTGTGTTGTAACTCGACCAACCTCTCACCGCACGGATTTCCTTTCCACATTCATTATTACAATGAGGTTGTTCCCCCTGCTTTGAGTTGATCATAGCCTCAAATCAGCACAAAAAAATATGAAATTTTCTCATGAATGGATTCAAGCATTCTTGCTTCACTAGTAACCAGGATTCCGATGTTCATGGCCACCCAAATCCTCTTTCTATCATTATTACAACTTTGTAAAATATTGGAAAATACTCCTTCCATGATGTGCAACCCTCTCATTTCCTTATTGAATTCACTCAAAGTGTTTCTCATGAGCACTATTGTTCCCAACCATTTCTTATTGGTAAAATTATTCATGATATTGTGTTCATGAATTTTCTTGCAAGGATCTCAATCCTCCTTGGCTGCTAGAGGCTCCTCCCTCTATCATTCATGTTCTTCCTTCCTGAATCATACTCTTCTTGGGTATCAATGGCATAGAATAGCCACTAAAAATCACATGCATATCATTAAGATAATAAATTATTTTAGAAGGGGTTCTTACCCAATCCCTTCATTCCATATGCCACAAAGGTATGGAAATTATTTATACATGTTTTGGTTGACCTCACCCTTTATGATATTACCTCATAAGTGGTGCTTCATGGGAACTCTCAAATTCCCTTCAAAAATATTTCAACATCATCCTTGTTATATTCACCCTTTGCTTGAGGTTCCACTATTGGTGTTTTTCCTCCTTAACAACTCCAATCTTTTCTACACATGACACACATCATCGCATTCACAATTATATTAGTTGTAAAGTTTAATAAAAATGCATGTACCATAGCATTTAAAAAAAAATATTATTTTCAGATATTTCCTTGCATATCTAAAGTTACTCAATGACACTATCCTCAATGTTTTCCTGAGTGTCAACATAAAAATATTTTAGTTGTCTTTACAGTCACATAGTTATCGACATTTCCATGCTAAAACACTCACACATAATGACATATCAACTTCTCATCCTAGAGAAACACATTACATAATGAGAAAAATGGTTAAGAGACTCTTGCCTTTCTCCAAATCCTTTGCATAATCAAGAGACTTTCATCTTGAATGAAACTATTGCCATGGCCTCACTTCCTTTGCACATTCATGGTTTTAACCAAGCTCATACTCATTTTTTGATTTTCCTTTCATCAATTGTACTTGTTTTCACGATTGTTTCTTTTAAGGCTTACAACTATGTTAAGCAACTGAGAGTTTTAAAATGAGAAAATTATTCCTCCTTTTCTCCTTATTTTCTTCTGCATTCTATACCTTTTTGGATTTGTTTACTCTATTCCTTTAGCATTTTCAACCAAGTTTCATCTTGAATTTCTTGGTAATTTAAACATGCTACAACAACAATATTTCGGTTCAGAATTTAATCAAGAACATGTGCATTATACACATTTACTAATCATATTGGTTAGCTTCAATTTCATGTCCCCTATGCATTCATTATATTTTAGAATGTAATCCATGATTCTTATATAAATAGGCCTTGCAAACCACTACCCAACTCTTAGCAGTCATTAAGGTTGTAGCTATGTTATCTTGACATAGTTCTTTACACAATTCCCTCCAAATGAAATTGTCTCATCATGCAACTTCCTTATTCCATATCCATCACTATCTGAGATGACCTCAACCTAGATTCATCCTCATCTTTGTCATTTCAGATTCTTTCCCAATATTTCATAAGGAATATAATCTTGCATTCTTACTATGCATTTCAGATTTACATTCAAATAGGAATCCTTATGTTAACAATTTTATTCCAAGTTGTTCTACCATTCATTTACTCAAAGTGATTAGCATGTTGTGTGTGTGAACCACCTACACACTATACGATTTCATATGTATATTTGTTTAAAATTATTTAACTCATGATTTTTTCATGATATTATCAAAGGCATTCTCGCCTCACCTTCTATCTATATCAACAAAGAAGTCTTTCTCCTTTTCCTTTCAACATTTCATGTGATCTATTTCTATGAGGAGTGGCATACCTCCTCAACCTATTATTTAAATCGAATATTTCACACCCTTATATATAGGGTCATCCATGCATCCATGGCATTATCCAATCTAGGCATATGACAATCTTGCCTCACATTCCACTTAGTTAGGCGATATTACCATCACTTTTTAGTATATATATATATAATGCATGTGCCTTTCTTACACATTTCACATTATCCGTTTGTGTTTATATGATCTTAATATCAACCTTCTTTAAAGAGAAATTACAACCATCCAGATGGTTAGTCTCCAAAACATATTCATTTATGCCTTTATACTAGGAAACCCTATATCTCATTCACTCCATGCACTCAAGCATCCACTTACATACTTAGATATTCAACATGCAAGTTCACTGCTTGCACCCTTTTTCCATGTCAGTCACACAAATTGACATTCCAAACTTCCATGCCATTCCTCTCTGGGATTCTTATAGTTATTCATATGACAAGTCCCATAGGGGTACTTATAATTATGTTTCCCTATTTTATGGTAACCAACCAGCAAGAGATCACTCTTTCCCTACTGCTATAAGGTTGTCCATAAGTCAGAAATTTAAATGGGCGATTAAAACATTACCCAGGGAAGTAATATAAAAATTCCAGTTTCTCTTCCAACCTCAAACCATTCTTGGTCAACAAAACCTTAACAAAGAAAATCATTTCTTATCATTCCTTATAACTGCTACCATACCCTTATGGCTACCATCCACATCTAGATGTCAATTTGGCCAATTAATCATCTACAAATGCTCCAATACTTCCTTAATCTGACTTTCATTTATTACAGGTCAAGTAAACATACCTTACCTATTTTCCGTCAGTCCTCTAAACATGAGGGATTCCATATACAGAGTTTAGTATTTTATTAGAGTAGTAATTATTATGGATAAGGATTCTACCAATCCATACAAAATTCCTTTAAGCGTAAGGAATTTTCCATAAGGGTCTTATCCCTTATATAATCATCCATATTAATTGCAAGAGAATCTGCCTGCCCTAGTAGATATATAATATTACTCTTAACAAAATAATTGTTATACACCATTTTTTCTCACTTTTCTAAGTGTTGTAAGTGTTGCATTTCACTTTTCTAAGTGTCTCACTTCATTCTCATCAATGTCCCAAGTTTCACAAATTCCATGGTCGATTATGCTAAGTGTCAGACCTTATTTTTCACACTTTTCCTAATTTTTTCCACCTAAACATCATGCAAGAATGATCCATTACATTCATTTGAGCATCATGAAGAGGTTAAAACCATTAGATTCTACTACAATCCTTCAAGCCTCTTTATCCATCCCTTGAACATTAATCCAACTCAACTTCTTCATAAAGGTTTGGATCTCCTTCATAAGATCATAGGTTTGGTATCCTTCTTTCTTTCCATCCCATCACTCTGAAATGGCTTGGTTATATAGATGCAGGAAGGGCTAACCACTAGGATAAACCATCACTCTGAAATGGCTTGGTTATATAGATGCAGGAAGGGCTAACCACTAGGATAAACCATGAGTGTAGTTGAGGATAAGGTGGGATATGAATTATCTTCATGGTTATAGTTTCTCCCATTATAGGATGAAAGAAGACGTGAACCATATCTTGATGAAAACAAGAAAACAAACCACTAAGTGAGGGGAAATCGACTCATAGGGGGAGAATTCTCATAATAACTCATCTCATGTCCCATTTATTTACTCATGCAACTTCATAATAGAATTTATTCCACCTCTTCCATTCACCTTCAGGTCTTAATATTAATTCCCATCAGTTTATTCCTACTCTTGTAAGAGTAGCATCAATTTGACAAAGGGACAATTTAATTCTTCTATTGAAATTTAGTAAGAATTTCCAAGGCATAATTTCAATCTGCAGTCCTTCTCCTGAGGGAGTCAATGAAAATAATAATAAATCCTTTAAATTTAGAAACACCTTTCAACATGATTATATAAATATTGATATACTAGTCCTATGATTGATCTTTGTCCCATAAATACCTAATGTTGTAACCTCGCTCTAATACAACTTTGTAACAAACCCAACCCCCTAAGTACCCTTTTAAGAGATGGGGTATTAAATTTCTTATTTTTGTCAATTATCTCAATACCTCTTCTTAAGGGAACTATGGTCTTCTTCTCATCAATATCTTTCCAATGACAGTCCCCATGCTCCAAACCGAGCTCTGGATCAAAATTCATGGCTTCCCAAAGTTCTTGAGCCTCCATTGGCCCAAGGCCACCTTATAGCTATATGACATCCACATGGTCTCTTAATACTCATGCCATTCAATGTGGAATCTACAATTGGAAAAATTAAGTTCATGCACCCAATCCCTTGACCTATCTTCTTCGTCGTCGAGATTTTACTCGCACAGGGGCCTCAAATACCCCAACACTAAAAGTCATGATAACGATCCCATATCGGTATTGCACTAGATACAACCATCCTTGGGCTGATTATCCTACAACTCTGGCTGCGTCAAAGATCCCAACTAACATGAGGGTTATTGTCAACACCCCAACCACAATTTCAAATGAAAATCCATTAATTGGACCCATACTAGATTTGACGATCCTCGCGTCGATCATCCAATGACCCTAAGTGATTTAGAAACTCTGAATTGCATGACAGTTAACTCTCCTCCCATATTACGTTTCTCAATTTGATGATCAAGATTGAATATCCACCCTGTGCTGACCAACGGTCTATATCTTTTCTCCTTTCATCGTCTTTGACATTTCATAACAATGCCTAATTGGTCGATCTCTTATGCCTCGATGACATTACAGCTGGATCAACTGGATCAATAGTCCAAATCTCATCATCACATCTTCTTTGATATATATGACTCTCAATACATCGCTGATATAATTTTTCATCGGTGTTATCCTAATTCACCATCCTACTTGATGACAATAGCTTAGACATCAATGGTCCATATTCACTAGCCCTAGATCCAACAAAAATAAATAAAATGAAGGTCCAGAAGGCCTCCTCACCCCATGGGGCACACTTTTGTCTTGTCATCCAATTACATAGTGACATCTATCACTACTCAACCACACTAGATTCCATGCTGGCATCCTCTTGTCATTACCACATCGACATCATGTCATCACTAGATCGACAACTATCCTCAAGTCATTGAAGCCTATGTCATCGTCGACATTTTTGGCCATCACATCACCTTTCTAATATTACAAACTATGACAAGTGATTGATATCTTCCCATGACCATATCTAACCATCCAGCTCGTGGTTTATGATATAAAGGTTTTTGGATCCTCTGTGGACTACTCCTGTATCATCAACCATTCCACTCATGAGACGAGTCATCCCTAAGGACATGCTAAATTCCATTTATCCTGACACGTGGCCCTACCACTTCCTTCCACCTGGGGTGACATGTGGCATTCATAACTCAACAAGGGGTTCTATCTCAAGAAACCTAAGTCACCTTGACACATGGCACAATCTTGACTAGACATGTGGCACCCTTGCCACCTAACACGTGCCATTCTTCTTCCCAGAGATTCTCACCTATAGGTTCCATGTCATCATGATACATGGAATAACCATTGCTTGACACATGGAACAATCCACATCACCCTATTAATCCCTTTTATAGGAGATCAATAATCTAGATATCCTTTCAGAGTTCCACCGATCACGGAAAATAAATGACCCAGATCTCCTCTCGAAGTTCCTCCATTCATGGAAAATCAAGGGTTCATATTGGCTCTCAAAACTCTCCTATTAGAGTGTTTCTACTTTGGCCTCTAGAGAAACTCCTACCATTGATCTCAAATGATGTTCACCACCTAAAATCTAAGGCCACCGTGTACCTTCCACCTAGGCATCTGTCTCCACATGTATCAGTCGCCTAGTAAGAAATTTGGCACATTCCTACCCAAAGAACTCTGCCTCAAAAGGGACAAAACTCTATGACACATCACACAATATTTATTTGACATGTAGAACCACCCATGTCATTACACATTGGCTGAGGTGGGTCTACACATCATCACGGGGTATCTATTTTGATCCTCCAGGTGTTGACACATTTCCCAAGAATGTTGGTTAGGGTGATGTCATCCCCTTGTCTCTACTCGCCAATGAACTTGTTCAGTCCTTACGACATATCGACAACTAATATTTAATCTAACCATGGCTCTGATCAATAGTCTATATATTCCCTCGAAGCCTCCTTATCAGAGCTCATCTCCACAATTTACTCTGAATTGAACATCACGATAAATAGATAGGATTAGATCTTTCTTAGTTCTCAATCAACGGTCCATATCTATCCTTTGAGTCCCTCCTTCGAAGTGCATTTCCTCCAGGACTACAAATTACTCTAGACGATACCCTGCGATGGACGACTAGGATTTATTCTCTATGTCGATCCAATGGTTGTTATTCCTTCAGGCTCACAATATGGGTTTTTTGATATTATCGGCCTCGATCTAGACTTAGCCATTCAATAAATTCTTGTAATTCTTTTCTAAGGTTTTACAATTCCTTTAAGAGATCTCGCCTTCCTCCAAAAAACTACCAAGGAATTCATACTTCACCATTTTATGTGGAGATTTGTGTCCTAGGAACTACCTATATCATACAGGGGATTCCATGGAAGATTTAAGACTCTTTGAACCCCACATAGGCCTCTCCTAGGAAGTAAGACATTCACATGCCTATCTCAGGGCACACTGTCCATTCCTCCTAGGGGTATTGTGCATTCTTAGTCTATAACCCTATTTTATTTTCACAGGTGTCACACTATAGAAATACTTTTCTACACACCAAGGAGGCAGAAATATATCGATATATATAAAGTTATGTTCATAATAGGAAATCGACTATATTGTTTCTTTAATCCATTAAGGTAAAACGCAAGGTCCTCCTACTTATACAAGAAGTACACATGAAATTCAATTCAGATGTCTTATTATATGAGTACAATGACTTCCATTAAAACAATATCAAGAATAGTGACTAGGGATACATGATTAAACACAATGATAGGCATCCAACCATACCATTAATTCTATTACACATAGTATATGAGATACTTATATGTTCACAATATG
>CBVK0100609397.1:0-12430 GCA_900067695.1 Picea abies | reverse complement strand
TGCACACATCCAAAGACACATATCAAATAACATTGTTTAAAGTAATTATAAATCACATTAACATGTTTACAACATCATATTCAAATCAATACATAGTCTCCTGACCCCAACTTGGGTCGATATATCTTGACTCACTCCAAAGTCCATATAAATTTGATTCTTTTTTTTCACACTAGACAAACCATCAATAACTTCGTGAAAATACATCAATTCAATAGTATAACTCATATATATCCATCCTCAAATTAAATTATAACTCCATGCACCCAATCATACCATCGAACAACATCAAGTATATGTTAACATGTTCATGATTCATGCATATTCATCACATCAAGCATGAATAAAAGATCATATAAACCAAAACAATCTTAAACATCAATCTTGTCAAAATACATCAGTAAACAAAGTCGAGTCATTCAGACATCTGGAATGCCCTCAAATAGTAATATTTTTCTTTACTAAAACATTTGTTTTTGTATTAAAATAGTGTTTCATCCAAATTGTCCATCTTAGTAATACAAAAAGATAAATTGTCTTTTGTATCAGCTTTGATGTTCTGCAAAACAATATTATGCTATCTATAGTAGCTACTATGCTACTCTTTCATGTGTAGTTACATGGATGCTTACAAGTATATATTCTTACAAACAATCTTAAAATCAAAATGGACTTTTCATGTGTAGTTACATGGATGCTTACAAGTATATATTCTTACAAACAATCCTAAAATCAAAATGGACTTATATTACATTGAAGAACCCAAGATTAATAAAAAGTATGTTCATTGTGGGCTTCTCCCTAATTGTCGTGGTGACAATTGGATTGGCTTTGTCCTCTACTAGTTCCATCTCCATCTCCATTTTCTTATTGAAGTGATTGTTCCTCTTTTTGTTCCTCCCACACCAAGCATGCTAATGTTCTCAATGCATTTTCATATTGTGTCTTTCTTTTTAACTATGTCACCAATTGTCTTAATTTAGTGCATTCTTCCTCTACATGTTGAATTTTCAGCCTCTGTTGATTTAAGAGTTCCAATAGCTTAGTGTAGTAAATCCTATGTTTTTGCTATATATCTCTTATGCCTTCTTATATATTCCCTCATGTCCATTACACCATAGTGAGCAAATAATCCAGGATGCCCACCTCTATAACTCCCCACCAAGATAGATGATTTATCTCTATAATTCCCCCCATTTAAATACAAAATCCCACCCGCTTATGCCATATTTTTTCTGGGGTGTGTATGCAACATCACCTCCTTCATATTGTATATGTGCAAGTTTCATTTGTGAGTGTGGACTACGGTTTCATGTGTATGATTATAAATGCTTTCTTCCACTTAGCTTTGTGTGATTTCCTTGATACCTTCTCACGATTTCTCATTACCTATGGTTTGTTTAATGTAATCTAAGGGTTTAGGTAGATTGATATCCCACCCTTTTTCCGATGTTTCCCTTCGTCCAACCTTGTAGATTTATTATCCTTATTATCTTCTTGTACATTTTTTGCTTTGAACATCTAGTAGTACTCAAATGATACCAATCTTTTGTCCTCCTCTCTAATTCGTACAATCAATCAATCTAAGTTTACATTTGTCATGGTTGTTCCATTAATCATATGTTGAATGATCAAAGAAGAATCCCTATGACTGTCAGGTGTTGAATTTTCCTCGTATTGATGATCCTTAGTCCTTGGAACAATGTTATATCTTCTACTTAATTTTTTTTCATTACTCCTAGGCCCCATTCGAAGTAATTTTCATTTTTCTCTTGACATCAAGCATGATTACCCTTGAAATTTCCACCTTGGAACAATGTTATATCTTCTACTTAATTGGTTGTTGTTACTCATAGGCCCCATTCGAAGCTATTTTCATTTTCCCCTTGACATCAAACATGATTACCCTTGAAATTGCCACCCCTGCTCTCAAATAATAATATTGATAATAATATCAAGTACCAATAACTCTAATGAAAATAGGGACATTACACTAAATTATTGTAAGGACAACTTTTGCTTAAATTGTTTTTCTTATAAGAAGTAGAATTTATAGGTGAAAAAAACATATTGCTATTTTTTAAATTATTAATGTTTAAAATTTCTAGACAGTTAACAAAGTATATACATCATTGATATTTAAACATGTTTAAATTATTGAGATTTAAACTTAAATATAATATTTCTTATATTAATAGATTATTTAGACCATCCAATTTTTTTTGACAATAATGATTAAAATTGTATTATAGAAACAACGGTTAAGTTGATCATAACTTGGAATACATGAGTAAATTCTAATAAACTATGAACATAAGAGAGTGTAGAAATGACACAGGGCTAAAGTAAGTTTTGATGCCAATTTATAATCATCATTGGCTATAGAGACATAAAGTTCCTTTTTTCTTCTTGACTACTTTCGTATGTTCCTCCTTTGTGTTTTGGATGTATGACTTATTGGTACGGGGTGTTCCCCTTTTCCTTATACAATTCAATTTTTAGTAAATGATATATTAATAGAAAATACATGTAAAATTATGGTAAGTGTATATTGATTAGTAGTTATTATATGAATAGATTATATATTCAAACTTTGGGGGTGATAAGCTTGTTAATCTTCGATAATGCAATTTGTCATATGCAAAGGTGTTTATGAGACTAACTGCTAGAAATAAAAGTAGGGAGAATGCATTTTTAAGTAATGTGTTTTTGACAACATCTTTAATATGGATAAATAAACTTATGTGAAAAGAGACTAAGTACCCTCAAGATTTATGTGATGTTATAACTAAGGGAGTAAGTTAATAAGTGGACAAAATAAACCCTTTTTCGGTGGGAATTCTCCCCAAATTTTGTAGGAATTTTTCTAAAAGTTATACTTCTACATTGTTGGTACGTAGTGGGAAGACCCGAGGTTCAACATTAATTCACCAACAAAAACCTAAATATACCGGCTCTTTCGGCATCACCTGCAAGCAAGTGAAGTCTCACCTGAGGTATCTATGGGGACTGCAGGAACTAGGTTTCCATAGTCATGACAGAATGTGAGGCATTCATTCTAACCATTCAACTTAACATTCATTCATTATACCATATTAGCCATTCATTCATTAAGTTCATGTAATAACAAGAACAATAAACAAACACATTACAACATACACAAAGACACCGTATTTAATGTTGTTCACCCCAAACTGGGCCACATCCACAACGATTGGCTTCTTATATTATTGTTCAGAATCATCTCTTACAAAAGGTGTGCATTGCATTCATACATGATAACTCAATTATACCCCAAAATTCCTTATATGTCCATGCATACAGTGCACACTTATCTCTCCGCTCATACTCTTCCATATACTAACTCATGCATAGCTCACCAAAACTCAAAACCATTACTACCACTACCCCAAAATCCATTTACATATTTATGATTTTACATTAGAGCTTATCCCATTATAAAATGGACCAAAGTGTCTAACTACTTCTAACTAACTTCCTCCTTTCACACACTGCTCCTTAGCCAACTTGTCGCATGGTTTGCTCCTACGTGATTCCCAAAACTAGTCCCAAAATGTATTTCTCCAATAGGCCCCCAAAACTCACCTATGGCTCGTCTCAAGCCAGTTCATGCCTTCTTCCATGTCGCAATGAACTTCCAGAACGTTTCTCTGGCAATCATGACCTTTTCCTTTACTTGTTTTTCCTGCTGCAAAATTCCCTCTATTGTCTCTGCAGTAATGTGGGTCTTCAACTTCTCTGCATTCTCTTGCACTACCTGCTTTACTATGGCTTGTGCAGTTGCAAGTTCCTCTGTAACCCGAAACGCTTCCTCTTGCAATGTCTCAATATTTTGTGCGCAAGCCTATTGTTCTTCTCTTATTTGGCTTATGTCTAAGTATAGCTTCCTATTATCCACGATTGCAACCATCGTTTTTTCCGGTGGCAGAGTGTTCATCGTCTATTTAAATTTTTTTGCCTCCTCCAGCGTATCCTGCAACTTCTGCCCTATTCCTTGCAACTATGCATCTTCTGTTAGTTGAGTCCATACTTGTGTGCTTTCTTCATACAACTTGGCACACTCCTCCTCCAATATCTTGATACTTTCCACTATTTTCATCGTTGTCTTCTCTCTTTTCTCCCTTTCCTCAAGTGGAGTGTTTGGCATAGTGCACGCTTCTAAGTCTACTATCTTCGTGTGGAATCCATGAATAGCTTCACTAATCTTCGACACTTGTTCTTCCAATGGAGTATCAACTTCCATTGGTATCTCTATAAATTTTTTGTACACTTCCTGCACTGCATTTTTCAACCTTCTTTCTTTATGTTCAGCCTCATCCTGCTCCATCATAACTTTGCTATATTCTATATAAAATGTTTCCTTATCATTTGTCACTTTGGTCAATTCCATCATCCTCGACTTTGCGCGCAAATGTATCTCCTACGTAACACTCATATGCAAACCCTCTAATACATTCATCAAAAACTGTGACAAGACTAAGTCAATATGATTTAATGCTCGTGCTTTCTCCTGCATCTCTATCGAGGGGAACTCTATAGCCCCTAGTGATATCTTTATCATTCGATGCTCTGTTGATACTTCTAATGGGTGATAGGTCTCCAGTATTTCTTCTATCATCTTCGTTGTACTCTTTGTTTGTTCTTCCTCTGTCCTTTTCTCTAGTGCTATCTCTGTTGCTTCCAAAATTTGATTCAATGAATTTATTTTCTCCATCACATACGTGTGTATCTCTTGTTTCTACATCGCGTGCTGAAACATTTCTTTCGTCACTTCCTTCACTTGATCTCCTATTTTATCCAAGTCATCTGTTGTCAGGGCCTGGGGGTCACTTCCTTTAATGCTTTCCTCTTCTTGCGTTGGTGTATTTATTTTCCCTTATCATGTTCTTTCCTATTCTCTCTAGGGCACAATACTATTTTTCGTGTGTCTCCTACATCATTGCCTTGTCCTTCCTGCTCTTCTTCTTGTTCTTCTGGATCATTCTTTAACAATTATGTTTTTGGCTACTCTGTTTCTAGTACTGGGGTTTTCCATTCGTCCTCCTAGTCTTCTATAATCTGTCCAACATCATCTCATGTCAACCTGTATATGGTTTTCATCCACTGCTGATACGGGTCCCTCTTGTCTTGGATATACATATGGTGTCTTCCTTCTTTAAAACGCGTAATCGCCTTGCATGCTTCCACTACCCATGGTAGTATGAGTGATGTACCTTGCATGCTCTGTTGAATTACCTCTTTGTAAACATATAATGTGATTTTATTATCCAACTCTCTTTCCTTGTGTGTAGTATGCCACACATTCACATATCTTGCTACCAAACATAGTTTCTTCACAAATCCCAGAAATTGAGTTTCTTTCGTCTCCCTCCAAGCCACTAATGTAATCAGTATCAATATCCACGTATAATGAAATTATGTTCCTTTATCTTGTGCCTCCCTGCAATCCATCAAGAACTGTTTTACGAGGAACGTCAGCCAGTTCATTTGTACTCCTGGGATGCACTTCTCAGTCATTGCTATTACACCTGCTAGTACTTAATATTTGCGACATTTCCTCAACAACATATAGACCAACACATGCATCGTGAACCTGATAGTATCATCATTAATAATTGCAATGTCCAAACCGAGTGCTCCTCTACATGTGTCAAAATTATCTTTCGTCTTCTCTACCAAGGCTTTCTCCTTAGATTTGTTCGTGAATAATTGCAGTGGGTCTTCCCCTGCTTATGGTAGTCTGGTGATCCGCGTAATCGATTGTGTATCTATGGAAACTTCTCTATCTAACCATAATAACCCCCCATGGACACAACTTAATAACATCTTGATGCAAATGTTTATCTTCACACTCCTGCCAAAATGCAGTATCTCTAACAGATTAAGTATTCTTGTTTTCTCCATCCCTACTGCCCACTCCTGTGGCTCTACTATAACATCCTGTGAATCCGAATTGATTTTTGTGTGCATGTACTTGTCTATTTATAACTCTGGAAACTTCTTTACGTCTTCCAATCCATGGTCTGCATACTTCAGATTTCCTATCGTGCCTAGTATATCTCCTTCAATGATTACCCCCGATGAGATGTCTGGTTCGACAAGTTCATACTTCGGCTCCTTTGGTAGTTTAACCTGCTTCCCCCATGGACACAACTTAATAACATCTTGATGCAAATGTTTATCTTCACATTCCTGCCCATATGCAGTATCTCTAATAGATTAAGTATTCTTGTTTTCTCCAGCCCTACTGCCCACTCCTGTGGCTCTACTATAACATCCTGTGAATCCAAATTGATTTTTGTGTGCATGTACTTGTCTATTTCTAACTTTGGAAACTTCTTTGCATCTTCCAATCCATGGTCTGCATACTTCAGATTTCCTATCGTGCCCAACATATCTCCTTCAATGATTACCCCTGGTGGGATATTTGGTTCGACAAGTTCATACTTCGGCTCCTTTGGTAGCTTAACCTGCTTCGTTGTTGGCTTCCTAGGTGGCACATAATCCTTAAAAAAGTTAACCAAGCTTGGCCCTGACGTTAACACTCCCGAGGTTTCCTTAAATATAGGTATCGATGTCTTCCTGGTGCGTTGTTTCTTTTGTTGTGATCGAGCTTCTCCTGTCTTTGGTGGAACCATTTCTCTCTACAACTAACTCACGTCTGCAACTTACTTGCTTGACTCTGTTAAACTCGCTCGACTCGTTCTGTCTCTCTAAATGCTCAAACAAAAATAACCTTTTCCTGTCTACCACTAGCCTGCTTTTATAGCCTGGCACCAGTTGCTTCCATTCTTCTTCATAATTAAGTTTGCGGTCTAATCCACTTTCATTTTCATTCAATTCTTTCCCTAACTCTTCATTAACTTCGTATCCTCCAACGGATATGTTGCCTTATCATTTGTCACTTTGGTCAATTCCATCGTCGTCGACTCTACGTGCAAATGTATCTCCTACGTAACATTTATATGCAAACCCTTTAATACATTCATCAGAAACTGTGACAAGACTAAGTCAATATGACTTAATGCTTGTGCTTTCTACTGCATCTATATCGAGGGGAAATCTATAGCCCCTGGCAATATCTTTATCATTCGATGCTCTGTTGATACTTCTAATGGGTGAGAGGTCTCCAGTATTGCTTCTGTCATCTTCGTTGTACTCTTTGTTTGTTCTTCCTCTATCCTTTTCTCTAGTACTATCTTTGTTGCTTCCAAAATTTGATGCAATGAATTTATTTTCTCCATCACATACGTGTGTATTCCAAAATTTGATGCAATGAATTTATTTTCTCCATCACATACGTGTGTATCTCCTCTTGTTTCTACATCACGTGCTGAAAATTTTCTTCCGTCACTTCCTTCACTTGATCTCCTATTTTATCCAAGTCATTTGTTGTCAGGGCCTAGGGGGCACTTCCTTTAATGCTTTCCTCTTCTTGCATTGGTGTATTTATTTTCCCTTATCATGTTCTTTCGTATTATCTCTAAGGCGCAATACTATTTTTCGTGTGTCTCCTATGTCATTGCCTTGTCCTTCCTGTTCTTTTGGATCATTCTCTAACAATTGTGTTTCTGGCTGCTCTATTTCTAGTACTAGGGTTTTCCATTTGTCCTCCTAGTCTTCTATAATTTGTCCAACATCATCTCATGTCAACCTGTATATGGTTGTCATCCACTGTTGATATGGGTCCCTCTTGTCTTGGATATACATATGGTGTCTTCCTTCTTTAAAACGTGTAATCACCTTGCATGCTTCCACTACCCATGGTAGTATGCATGATGTACCCTGCATGCTCTGTTGAATAACCTCTTTGTAAACATATAATGTGATGTTATTATCCAACTGTCTTTCCTTGTGTGTAGTATGCCACACATTCACATATCTTTCTACCAAACAAAGTTTCTTCACAAATCCCAGAAATTGAGTTTCTTTCGTCTCCCTCCAAGCCACTAATGCAATCAATATCAATAGCCACGCACAATGAAATTATGTTCTTTTATCTTGTGCCTCCCTGCAATCCATCAAGAATTGGTTTACCAAGAACGTCACCCAGTTCATCTGTACTCCTGGGATGCACTTCTTAGTCATTGCTATTACACTTGCTAGTACTTAATATTTGCGACATTTCCTCAACAACATATAGACCAACACATGCATCGTGAACCTGATAGTATCATCATTAATACTTGCAATGTCCAAACCGAGTGCTCCGCTACATGTGTCATACTTATCTTTTGTCTTCTCTACCAAGGCTTTGTATACTGTGTATCTATGGAAACTGCTCTATCTAACCATAATAACCCCCCATGGACACAACTTAATAACATCTTGATGCAAATGTTTATCTTCGCAATCCTGCCAAAATGCAGTATCTCTAATAGATTAAGTATTCTTGTTTTTTCCAGCCCTACTGCTCACTCCTGTGGCTCTACTATAACATCCTGTGAATCCGAATTGATTTTTGTGTGCATGTACTTGTCTATTTCTATCTCTGGAAACTTCTTTATGTCTTCCAATTCATGGTCTGCATACTTCAGATTTCCTATCGTGCCCAACATATCTCCTTCAATGATTACCCCTAGTGGTATATCTGGTTCGACAAGTTCATACTTCGGCTCCTTTGGTAGTTTAACCTGCTTCGTTGTTGGCTTCCTGGGTGGCACATAATCCTTAGAAAATTTAACCAAGATTGGCCCTGACGTTGATACTCCTGGGGTTTCCTTGAATATAGGTATCGTTGTCTTCCTGGTGCATTGTTTCTTTTGTTGTGATCAGGCTTCTCCTGTCTTTGGTGGAACCATTACTCTCTACAACTAACTCACATATGCAACTTACTTGCTTGACTCTGTTAAACTCACTCGACTCGTTCTGTCTCTCTAAATGCTTAAACAACAATAATCTTTTCCTGTCTACCCCCATTCTGCTTTTATAGCCTATCACCAGTTGCTTCCATTCTTCTTCATAATTAATTTTGCGGTCTAATCCACTTTCATTTGCATTCAATTCTTTCCCTAACTCTTCATTAACTTCGTATCCTCCAACGGATCATATGGTAGATTTTCCAGGTTGTCAAAATACTCTTGTCGGTTTTCCTTTATGGCTACGCATCTCCACTACCTCACCATCATGTTTTATCTTTAATACTTGTCCCATCATGTATGTTCTTTAATGCTTTTCCCACCCTATGCACAAATCTTTGTTGCAATCCAATCCTCCATCCTGCGCACAATTCCTTCTTCTTTCTACATCCCTGTGACATTTTTTTTTCTCCTTACTATTTTAATTGTTTGAATAATACCTTATGCATAAATTCAACCTCCAGTCTCTTGACTCAAACTCATTTATTGATTTTCTTCTTTTCTTTTCATTTTTCTATGATACACTATAATACAGATCCTACCATACACATATTTCACGCTCAGACTAGTGCGCGGAAGCATAAATGTCCCTATATAGTTTCAAATGACTATTGTTTACTAGTCCTTCCACAATTTCCCCATTATGTTTCTCCAGCTGAACAACACCTGCCTCTATCACATATCGTATCACATATGGACCCAACCAATGCATTTGGAACTTCCTATGGCGCGACAAAAACTTGTTGTGATAAAGAAAAAATAAGTCTCGTGTCTAGAACTTCTTTTGTTTAATGTGTTTGTTATGCCATGCTTTCTGAACTTGTTTATGGAATCCTTTGAAAAAATGGTCTTCTTCTAGTTCTACTAGCTATGACAGTCTTATTTCTACTACACCCAAATTAGTAAGCTCTATCAATGCGACAATGCGTAGACATGGCACGATGAATTCCATAGGCATGACTGCTTCATGGCCATACACTAATCTGAATGGTGTCTGTCCTGTCAACTTCTTAATTGTACTTCGGTACACCCATAGCATTGTTGGAATCCTCAAATCCTAGTCATCTTGATTCGGTACACCCATAGCATTGTTGGAATCCTCAAATCCTAGTCATCTTGACTCACATTACATACCTTAGTCAATGCATGCTCTAGTATCTTTTTGAATGCTTCTACTGTTCCATTTTCTTAAGGATGATAAGGTGTTCTCTTCTGGTGATGAATCTAGAATTCCTTTGTCAAGGCTGCAATTGTCCTATTCAAAAAATGAGCACCTTGATCACTCACAAGGATTCTCAAACATACAAACCTTGTAACCACATTCTCAAAAAGAAATCATGCAACAGTCTCCACACTGCAATCTATGATCGATTCTACTTATCCCATTTGGTTAAGTATTATGTCGCAATGTTGATGTATCTTGCTCCTGATCTCTCCATTGGTCGATTGATCAGTCCAATGAAATAAACTACCCATTTATCAAAATCCGGCAATGTGACTTGTGTTACTAACGACATCTCATCTCTCGTAGAAGGATTCCTGATTCTCTGACAGACATCACAGGTCTGACATAACACCTTAGCATCTTTATGAAGGGTGGGCCACCATAGTCATGTGTGCAAAATCTTCTGATTTTTTGTTTTTCCTACATGGTGACCTCCTACAACTCCTTCATGTGCCTCTGAAAATATCATTTGTCTTTCATGCTCCAACACACATCATCGCAAAATACCATCTATGCCTAACTTATACAAATTTCCTGCTATTAGATGATAGTTTGTTTCCTTCACTACTAGTTGCTTCTTCTGCGTAACCATAAACTCAAGTGGGGCTACTCCTATACTAAAGAACTGGACTATATATGTAAAATAGTCATCAACCATCTGTACTGCAAATAAGTGTGCATCTGGAAGTCTGTCTAGCATTTCTCATTCCATTGAAAATTCACTTCCTTCTTCAACAACTTTTCCAATGGAGATGTGATCTGCACATATCCCCTAATGAACTTCTTCTAATACCCTATATGACCCAATGTTGCTCGTAACTGTTGCATTGAAGTAGGCAGTGGAAAATCAACAATTACCACAATCTTCGTAGGATCAACCAACAGTCCCTATTTACATACTACATGGCCAAACAAAATACCAAACAAAGAGCATAAAATACACTTATTTAAGTTTAAAGATATCTAAAATTGCCAGCATCTGTCTAACATCAAGCACATAGTTTCAACATGGTCTTTGAGCAAACTAAACATTGTTCAGTCATCTAAGTATACTTCTAGGAAATTATGAATAAACTCTTTAAATGCTGCTACAACCACTTGCACTGCCTCCTCCAATAAGAACTTATGATTATCCAAGTAGTTTTCATGCATCATTCAAACAAATGTTGCTACAATCATGTTAAAATTGATAGCCTTGAACGATCTAAATTTTGTAACTTAACAAATTAGATGCTTCAAAAATTTGAAATGAAATTTGAACCATTTTGAAGAGTGACAACTAGTGGGCTTCTCATAAAAATGGGAGTTAGAGGAAATCATATTAAAAGGATTACTTACAATTAAACTTTAACTCCATATTCCCTAGTTCAACTTAAAGCTATACATGTTCAAAACAATATTAAATCAATCAATATTTTCAAAGGTTGAATATATGCATTGGATAATTAAAGCCGAGAGTCACGTTGGAATAAAATTAGTAAAATTTCAAGGCAGTGATTGTTGATTTTTTAATGACAAAATCAGAAATATTTCATTCACACGTTTCGTCAAACACTTAGCAACCTAGAGATAACTGTCTTCTTAAATTTCAAAAATGCATACCCACATTCATAAATTTCTATAAGTAGAAAAACACATTGTTAAGCAAAATATGTAGCGGAAATACACAATGGACAACAACCATAACTCACAGAAATTTAGGCAAATGCCAGGGAAAACTACAATGTGGGGAAACCCAACGAGAGAGAGAAAGATCTATTATTCAACTTTAGGAAAGTGTATTACAATAGCAAACTAACAATTTCCAGCCAAGGAAAAACACCTTACAACACCAACAAACAGTCCCAAAAAATTCTTCCTTGAAAAACATGCCCAAGTCCATACAATTGTACGACCTCCTCCAAATTTGTGCCTCAAAAAACATGCCCAACAAGGTACTATACGACCTACATAGTACGACCCAATAGCAACAAGAAAAACCTAGAAAAATTCCTCGATTTTCATGCCAAACAGCTGCCTTGAAAACTATGCCCTTCTTCCTACTGTATGGACTGTACGGATCCGTACAATATGACCCAACAACAAAAAAATGGAACAACATTGTAGACAGAAAATCACCTTGGGATTTGTGCCCTCTTTCTCCTTGGGAAATGTGCCCTCTGAAGCTGCTCACTTTCCTCTCTCAAGCCTCCTTTGAAAATCTCTCTAACTCCTCTCGTCTTCTCGGTGTGTTCTTCTCACATCTCTAAGCATGTATATGTACTTTTCTCTTTTCCCAAGAAACCCTAACTTACATAACCAACACAATCTAATGGCTATCATAAGT